>JAVIAB010000108.1:67212400-67237400 GCA_032433765.1 Megaustenia siamemsis
CGAGATCGTTTTCAAGATCCGACTCCGCTAGTTCTTGTCCGTTAAAAATGTTAGTTTTGTCGTGCAAATAGTTCAGTGTCTGGTATGATACATCTCCTCCTGAGCTTGGCTGTTCTTCATTTCCTTGCTTGCCTTTATTGTGGAGGGTTTGCAATAGTTTCTTGTCGTTGTTTGCATTCACCTCAACTTGATTGTTTATGGCGTTGCCATGGTAACCGATGCCTCCATTGTTGGTGATTTCTTCTGAGAACATTTGAGTGACGTCACCTGGATGTTCCTTTCTGATAATTTCTCCAGCAATCGAGTCAAGAAACCTCTTCTGAAGACCGGATGTTGCGGTTTGAAAGGAATGTTTCTGGAAGGAATCGTTAAATGTCAGTTTTGCCTGGTGTCCGTGGAATGGAGTCTCTCTGAGTCGGGAACCTTCATCCTGCCAGACTGGCCCAGTCCTGTGTGCCTGGTATTTGTTTTGATCATAAACATTATCGTACGCTCGGACATCGCTGTAGTCATCAAAACCGGTCCCATAAATATCGCCATTATCAAATCCGTCGTAATAGTTCACTTCTGGGTTTGTGAAAAATGTGTCTGGGGAAATTTTGGGGAAATATGACGGAGCTGCGAAATTAGTGCCCTGGAAGTTGCTGCCGCCATCATTGCTGTCTATGTCTGGGTAGGGAATCACCGATGTTAGGGCTCGTTTAAAAACATGACTAGCTATGTGATCTGCGAGCCTGTTGTCGTGAAAACGATGACGAGCATCCGCATATCCTGGGTTTGAATTCAAGAGCCGTTGTCTGTGCGCTGGACTTTGATGATAGTCGCTGTCGGTGCTCTTGTCTGCTGCTGTGTTGGTGGCTGGAGGGTTAATATAGCCACCTGGG
Source organism: Megaustenia siamemsis (assembly GCA_032433765.1). NCBI lineage: Eukaryota > Metazoa > Mollusca > Gastropoda > Stylommatophora > Ariophantidae > Megaustenia > Megaustenia siamemsis. Next base: position 67,213,285 of record JAVIAB010000108.1, read on the forward strand.
TTGTACAAAGACAGTTTCTCGTGATTAAAATCCGTCAACGAGGATTGTTGGAGGGGAGATAAATGTTTGTGTTCGAGAGCGTGCCTTCCTTTGTGTTTATCCTGACTGTTGATGTGGAGAGGGCGAACTTCGTTCAGTCTATGTTGTTGATCAAAGACTTGTCCAAGACAGGAGACACTGCGGACGGAAATATACGGGAAATAAAGTGAATGTCGTGATGTAAAGTCTAGAAATATATACAAGAGACATACTAGTTATCACGAGATAAAGAGTATCAAGATTTACTAGGTATCATGAGATAAAGAGTATCAACATTCACTAGTTCTTTGAGTATCAAGATATACACAAATAATGACAGGCGACATGAGAAAGCACATACAGATAATATGTATGGAATATACATCAAGTCGTGAGGCAGTTATCACGAGATAAAGAGTATCAAGATATGCTAGTTATCACGAGATAAAGAGTATCAAGATATGCTAATTATCACGAGATAAAGAGTATCAAGATTTACTAGTTATCACGGGATAAAGAGTATCAAGATATGCTAGTTATCATGAGATAAAGAGTATCAAGATATGCTAGTTATCACGAGATAAAGAGTATCAAGATATGCTAGTTATCACGAGATAAAGAGTGTCAAGATATGCTAGTTATCACGAGATAAAGAGTATCAACATTCACTAGTTATCACGAGATAAAGAGTATCAAGATTTACTAGTTTTCACGGGATAAAAAGTATCAAGATATGCTAGTTATCACGAGATAAAGAGTATCAAGATATGCTAGTTATCACGAGATAAAGAGTATCAAGATATGCTAGTTATCACGAGATAAAGAGTATCAACATTCACTAGTTATCACGAGATAAAGAGTATTAAGATTTACTAGTTATCATGAGATAAAGAGTATCAACATTCACTAGTTATCATGAGATAAAGAGTATCAAGATTTACTAGTTATCATGAGATAAAGAGTATCAAGATTTACTAGTTATCATGAGATAAAGAGTATCAACATTCACTAGTTATCACGAGATAAAGAGTATCAAGATATGCTAGTTATCACGAGATAAAGAGTATCAAGATATACTAGTTATCACGAGATAAAGAGTATCAAGATATGCTAGTTATCACGAGATAAAGAGTATCAAGATATGCTAGTTATCACGAGATAAAGAGTATCAAGATATGCTAGTTATCACGAGATAAAGAGTATCAAGATATACACAAATAATGACAGGCGACATGAGAAAGCACATACAGATAATATGTATGGAATATACATCAAGTCGTGAGGCAGATATTTTAACGGGAAATTTTACAGAAATTTCAAAAAGTTATAAAATTGTGTACAAGTTATGGTTTGCTGGAGCGTACACAGAGAAAGCAACAACAAGCACACTACAACATAGGAGATAGACATTGAAGTATAAGCGCAAGATTCTAGCAATTTCCAGGGATACGTAATTTAAGGGCCGTTGACTCATTCATTTCAACAAAACGTCACATACTCGGTCGATGCGATTTCACAATCTATGTGAATTTTTATATTTGATTTCTAGACCTACAAACACATTTGTAACTTTTGTGTTTTAATGCGTCTCTAGACTCACACATAGAGTTCTAACGTTAATTATTTCACACCAAACATAGAGTTTTAACGTTAATTATTTCACACCAAACACATAGAGTTTTAACGTTAATTATTTTACAACACACACATAGAGTTTTAACGTTAATTATTTTACAACACACACATAGAGTTTTAACGTTAATTATTTTACAACACACATATAGAGTTTTAACGTTAATTATTTCACACCAAACACATAGAGTTTTAACGTTAATTATTTCACACCAAACACATAGTTTTAACGTTAATTATTTCAGACCAAATACATAGAGTTTTAACGTTAATTATTTTACAACACACACTGCCTTAAACTGTGAAGAAATAAGAGGACAACCGACAAACGTTCACAAGTTTGTGTAGTTAAAGAGAGAAGAACAAATAAAACTACGGAGAAAGGAATGAAAGTTGCAGAAGTTGTAAAGACAGAAGTAAAAAATATCGCAGATGAAGCAGTTAATGACAAGCAGTCGAGAAGGAGGGCAAAAAAAAAAAAGAAGAAAGAAATGAAGAAAAGTATTCAAACATTGTATGAGGAGAGAGAAGAAGCGATGAGAGCTGGGCAAACTTGCCAGCCCTCGTCGACAAAGTCCTCGCCTCGTGCAAGATAATGAATATTTGAAACAGAAAACAAGATGTCGGCCATCGACCACGTGGTGTAGACTGATGAGATTCGATTAGCAATTTCGATTTTGAATGTCGACATTTGTCTGTTATCTGTACGGTCTGTCGTGAGAGGTCTGTCGTGGGTGGTCTGTCGTGGGTGATCTATCTGTTGTGGGTGGTCTGTCGTGAGAGGTCTGTCGTGAGAGGTCTGTCGTGGGTGATCTGTCGTGGGAGATATGTCGTGGGTGATCTGTCGTGGGTGATCTATTTGTTGTGGGTGGTCTGTCGTGAGAGGTCTGTCGTGAGAGGTCTGTCGTGGGTGATCTGTCGTGGGTGGTCTGTTGTGGGTGGTCTGTTGTGGGTGGTCTGTCGTGAGAGGTCTGTCGTGAGAGGTCTGTCGTGGGTGATCTGTCGTGGGTGGTCTGTTGTGGGTGGTCTGTCGTGAGAGGTCTGTCGTGGGAGGTCTGTCGTGGGTGATCTGTCGTGGGTGGTCTGTTGTGGGTGGTCTGTCGTGGGAAGTCTGTCGTGAGAGGTCTGTCGTGGGTGGTCTGTTGTGGGTGGTCTGTCGTGGGAGGTCTGTCGTGGGTGTTCTGTCGTGGGAGGTCTGTAGTTGGAGGTCTGTGGTGGGTAGTCTGTCGTGGGTGTCTGTGGTTGGAGGTCTGTGGTTGGAGGTCTGTGGTTGGAAGTCTGTGGTGGGAAGTCTGTTGTGGGAAGTCTGTGGTTGGAGGTCTGTGGTTGGAAGTCTGTGGTGGGAGGTCTGTGGTTGGAAGTCTGTGGTGGGAAGTCTGTCGTGGGAGGTCTGTGGTGGGAAGTCTGTCGTATGAAGTCTGTTATAGGAGGTCTGTCACTGGAGGTCTGTTATGAGAGGCCTGTCGTGTGAGGTCTGTGGTGGGAGGTCTGTGGCGGGAAATCTGTCGTGTGAAGTCTGTTGTGGGAAGTCTGTCGTGTGAGGTCTGTTATAAGAGGTCTGTCACGGCAGGTCTGTAGTGGGAGGTCTGTCTTGTGATGTCTATCGTGTGAGGTCTGTAATAGGGGGTCTGACGCGGGAGGTCTGTTGTGGGAGGTCTGACGCGGGAGGTCTGTTGTGGGAGGTCTGTTGTGGGAGGTCTGTTGTGGGAGGTCTGTCGTGAAAGGTTTGTGCAGTGAAGTCTGTCCTGGGAGGTCTGCCCTGGGAGGTCTGTCCTGGGAGGTCTCCCCTGGGAGGTCTCCCCTGGGAGGTCTCCCCAGGGAGGTCTGTCCTGGGAGGTCCGTCCTGGGAGGTCTGTCCTGGGAGGTCTGTCCTGGGAGGTCTGTCCTGGGAGGTCTGCCCTGGGAGGTCTGTCCTGGGAGGTCTGTCCTGGGAGGTCTGTCCTGGGAGGTTTGTCCTGGGAGGTCTGTCCTGGGAGGTCTGTCCTGGGAGGTCTGCCCTGGGAGGTCTGTCCTGGGAGGTCTGTCCTAGGAGGTCTGTCCTGGGAGGTCTGTCCTGGGAGGTCTGCCCTGGGAGGTCTGTCCTGGGAGGTCTGTCCTGGGAGGTCTGTCCTGGGAGGTCTGTCCTGGGAGGTCTGTCCTGGGAGGTCTGTATTTGATGACCAAAACCAAACAACTTTTATTTAGAAAAGAATGGTTAAAAGAAGTTGATTGTGTTGATTAGATCAGCTGATTTAAGTAAAGTTGATCAGTCAATTAACAGGTTGATAAGTTAATTACCAAGTTGATAAGTTAATTACCAAGTTGATAAGTTTTCCATTGTCTTAATTGACTAAGTGGTGGGTAGTAAAGCAGAGTAAGTTCTTTCTCCAAAATTAGGGATCATGTGATTTATGAATGATGTGAATTATGAATGATGTCAGTGATGATATTTGTCAACGATCAACCGACTTATAAAGTCACCTGGTACACAAAATGGACGCATTGCAAGTGTACTCACAGACATTTGGAATCTTGTAGTTAGACAAGATAACATTAACTACCAGACATTTGGAATCTCCTAGTTAGATACGATACCATTGACTACCAGACATTTGGAATCTCCTAGTTAGACAAGATACCATTGAATACTAGACATTTGGAATCTCCTAGTTAGATACGATAACATTGACTACCAAACATTTGGAATCTCCTAGTTAGACAATACAACATTGACTACCAGACATTTGGAATCTCCTAATTAGACAATACAACATTGACTACCAGACATTTGGAATCTCCTAGTTAGACAATACAACACTGACTACCAGACATTTGGAATCTCCTAGTTAGACAATACAACATTGACTACCAGACATTTGGAATCTCCTAGTTAGACAATACAACATTGACTACCAGACATTTGGAATCTCCTAGTTAGACAATACAACATTGACTACCAGACATTTGGAATCTCCTAGTTAGACAATACAACATTGACTACCAAACATTTGGAATCTCCTAGTTAGACAATACAACATTGACTACCAGACATTTGGAATCTCCTAGTTAGACAAGATAACATTGACTACCAGACATTTGGAATCTCCTAGTTAGATACGATAACATTGACTACCAGATTATTTGGAATCTCCTAGTTAGATACGATAACATTAACTACCAGACATTTGGAATCTCCTAGTTAGACAATACAACATTGACTACCAGACATTTGGAATCTCCTAGTTAGACAATACAACATTGACTACCAGACATTTGGAATCTCCTAGTTAGACAATACAACATTGACTACCAGACATTTGGAATCTCCTAGATAGACAATACAACATTGACTACCAGACATTTGGAATCTCCTAGTTAGACAATACAACATTGACTACCAGACATTTGGAATCTCCTAGTTAGACAATACAACATTGACTACCAGACATTTGGAATCTCTTAGTTAGACAATACAACATTGACTACCAGACATTTGGAATCTCCTAGTTAGACAAGATAACATTGACTACCAGACATTTGGAATCTCCTAGTTAGACAAGATAACATTGACTACCAGACATTTGGAATCTCCTAGTTAGACAAGATAACATTGACTACCAGACATTTGGAATCTCCTAGTTAGACAAGATAACATTGACTACCAGACATTTGGAATCTCCTAGTTAGACAATACAACATTGACTACCAGACATTTGGAATCTTCTAGTTAGGGGGTATCTTCTCACTATTCTCTAGAGGGGGGGGGGAATTATCTTGTTCACTATTCTCTAGCTGGGGGGGGGGGGCAGTATCTTGTTCACTATTCTCTAGCTGGGGGGGGGAGTATCTTGTTCACTATTCTCTAGCGGGGGGGGGAGTATCTTGTTCACTATTTTCTAGATGGAGGAGGGGAGTATCTTGGTCATTATTTTCTAGATGGAGGAGGGGAGTATCTTGTTCACTATTTTCTAGATGGAGGAGGGGAGTATCTTGTTCACTATTTTCTAGATGGAGGAGGGGAGTATCTTGTTCACTATTTTCTAGATGGAGGAGTGGAGTATCTTGTTCACTATTTTCTAGATGGAGGAGGGGAGTATCTTGTTCATTATTTTCTAGATGGAGGAGGGGAGTATCTTGTTCACTATTTTCTAGATGGAGGAGGGGAGTATCTTGGTCATTATTTTTTAGCCGTGGGGGGGGGGGTAGTATCTTGTTCACTATTTTCTAACTGGGGGGGGGGAGCAGTATCTTGTTCACTATTTTCTAACTGGGGGGGGGAGCAGTATCTTGTTCACTATTTTCTAACTGGGGGGGGGAGCAGTATCTTGTTCACTATTTTCTAACTGGGGGGGGGGGCAGTATCTTGTTCACTATTTTCTAACTGGGGGGGGGCAGTATCTTGTTCACTATTTTCTAGCTGGGGGGGGGGATAGTATCTTGTTCACTATTTTCTAACTGGGGGGGGGGTAGTATCTTGTTCACTATTTTCTAGCTGAGGGGGGGGAGAACTTGTTAAATATTTTCTAGCTAGGGGGGAGTATCTTGTTCACTATTTTCTAGATGGGGGGGGGAGGAGTATCTTGTTCACTACCCCTTAGCCTCGCGGTTTAAAGTAGTTAAGCCATTATTGATCATATGCGGGACGGACGTATTAATAAAGACATCCTATATGGAGAGACATCCTTTGGTAAATGGAACAAAGGAAAACCCCTTCTACGCTACAAAGTTGTATGTAAGCGTGACATATGGGTGCTTGATGTTAACATAGCTATGAGAAAGAATGGGAAATGTGGGAGCGCAGGAAGATCTTGTCAAGAACACAAAATCTATTGTCTGCCCAGACTGATGTGGTTAGAGCACTAAATCTATTGTCTGCCCAGACTGATGTGGTTAGGACACTAAATCTATTGTCTGCCCAGCCTGATGTGGTTAGGACACTAAATCTATTGTCTGCCCAGACTGATGTGGTTAGAGCACTAAATCTATTGTCTGATCAGACTAATGTGGTTAGGACACTATATCTATTGTCTGATCAGACTAATGTGGTTAAGACACTAAATCTATTGTCTGGTCAGACTAATATGGTTAGGACACTAAATCTATTGTCTGATCAGACTGATATGGTTAGGACACTAAACCTATTGTCTGATCAGACTAATGTGGTTAAGACACTAAATCTATTGTCTGGTCAGACTAATATGGTTAGGACACTAAATCTATTGTCTGAACAGACTGATATGGTTAGGACACTAAACCTATTGTCTGATCAGACTAATATGGTTAGGACACTAAATCTATTGTCTGATCAGACTAATATGGTTAGGACACTAAATCTATTGTCTGATCAGACTAATATGGTTAGGACACTAAATCTATAGTCTGATCAGACTAATATGGTTAGGACACCAAATCTATTGTCTGATCAGACATATGGTTAGAGCACTAAATCTATTGTCTGATCAGACTAATATGGTTAGGACACTAAATCTATTGTCTGATCAGACTAATATGGTTAGAAGACTTCTTCGTGTACCTTTCCATTCCTGATGAAGCATAAGACAACTATCTAGCCAACCAACTAACCAACCAATCAGCCAACCAGCTGACCAACAAGCCAACCAACGAAGCGCCCAGCCAGCTAGACAACCGATCATCCAGCCAGTAGGCCAATTAGCTAACTAACCAAAACAACCATCCAGCGAACCAACCAAACTAACCAACCAAACAGCTAGCCAGTCAACGAACTAACCAGCCAGCCAACCAGCTAGCCAGTCAACAAGCCAGCTAATAAACCAACCAGCTAGCTAGCCAACCAACCAATCAACTAACAAACAATCTAATAGACTAGTCACAAACTATTTAACAGGAATTCAACTGTCTGATTCAATCGCCGTTTTTCTTTATCAAAGAACTGGCTATACCACCCAAATAACGTTTCTTTCCGTTGTTTATCTTTATCAAAGAGCTGGCTATACCGCCCAAATAACGTTTCTTTCCGTCGTTTATCTTTATCAAAGAGCTGGCTATACCACCGAAATAACGTTTGTTGTTCCTTGCCGCCATTCATCTATCAATTGTCTGGAAATTCTTCCACGCAGTCTATTTGATCGCCTCTACTCTATGTCGTCTACGTTCTTTATACCAGGGACCATTGTTAGAACATGAGGAAACAGAAACACAATTATTAGCTCCAGTGCTAAGCCAGAAAAACCAAACTGTTTCTGCTTACAACGAAATCAAATTTAAAAAAAAGAAATAGTTTGCACAGATAAACGAATCACTATAAGAAAGCTCAATTCATCTCTCGATTTTAACCCAAAAAAAAAGATAAATTAACTCACAAAAAACTCCTAGCTATGTTTACACATCAATTTCAACGTAAATAAAAATAGGCACGGTAAAACAGATGACATCAAGAGTTCATAAAATCGTGAACAAAAATTGGCAGTCATTAAATAAGATTAACAAAATATAATTGAGAGATTGGCTATAGGCAAAGTGAGAGTCTCGCGTTAAAACAGAATGTTTGAAGTCTCGTTGTTTGTAATTTGAGTTTGGTGCCGACGTTAGAAATTGTGTGGACAAACCGGCATAAAACGTCTTTGTGGCCAGGCAGGAGTTTGTGTTTGAAGGTTATGTTCTGTGTTAGCGCTGCCGTCGCTAATTGCTGCCAGTCGCAGGTTTGGACCGTGGAGACTGTGGCCAGGGAGTGAGTGGGAGATGCGGTTAGAGGCGTTGAATGAATTCTGGGACGTAGGAAAACGGAGCAGGTGAGACCAGGTGTAGCAGGAGACGTGAGTCTTGTTAGATTACCTGTGATTAGACAGAAAGTGTTTGAGAAGCGAAAGACTAGGAATATAGACAGACATGAGGGTATTTTATCGGGCGCCATGCCGGTTAGAGTTTGCAACCATCTCTCCCAAGTCACCTTGTCCTTTGTGCGTGTCTTAATTTCAGTCGGTTATCTTTTCTATCTTTCTATTGACCTTTCGAGCCGTATCCGGCCCATAGGGCGTAGATCAAGATACATCTCCTATCTGAATTTTTTGTTCTAGCAGTTTTCTTTTAAAGATATTTTATCAAATCTCGCCATCTGTCTCTGTTCTGTGCAAGCAGCTCTATCTCATTGAGGGAGCCGATTCCTGCTGCTCTTGCCTCTCTCATCAATGTTCTTCTCAGTGTCTCCCTGGGTCTTCCTCTTTTTCTCTTACCTGTTGTTTCCCATATGATGGCTTGCTTGCTATTCGGTTATTATCTCTTCATCACATGTCCAACATATGACCATCGTCTTTTCTTTATTACTGAAGATATTAGTGGTTGATTGGCGATTTCTCTAATTCCCTCGTTTGTTTTGAATTCGTTCCACGCTATACCAAGTATTTTCCTAGACATTTATTTTCGAATGCGTTCAACTTTGTTTCTATATCTCTTGTTGTTTTCCAGCTTTCACACGCATACGTAAGGGTTGATAGTACATTTGATTTGAATAGTCTAAGTCTTGTGTTTGTGCTGATGCGGTTATCTTTTACATAATGATACATGAGAGGAGGCTAAACGGAGAGACAGGAAGATTTAGAAAAGTCATAACGAAATAGAAAGTTAAACACATGAATGGAGAGACAGACAAATGGGTAGTTATGTTAAACGACAGACAAGCAGCCAGTAGACAGACAAAACATGCTGATAAAGAAATAGTACAAATATAGACAGACAAAACATGCTTATAAAGAGATAGTACAAATATAGACAGACAAAACATGCTGATAAAGAGATAGTACAAATATAGACAGACAAAACATGCTGATAAAGAGATAGTACAAATATAGACAGACAAAACATGCTCATAAAGAGATAGTACAAATATAGACAGACAAAACATGCTCATAAAGAGATAGTACAAATATAGACGGACAAAACATGCTCATAAGGAGGTAGTACAAATATAGAAGATGATAAGACTCTGATAAACATCGGTCGAGCTGTCAGTATGAACAAAGCAAGTACAACACAGGAAGGCAAACCTACACAAAGTGTGGTAGGTGAAGAGATATATTAACAGACAGACATATTTTGTAAGTACATAAAGAAAGATGTACATAGACATGAAGAGAGAGATATTAAGAGATATACATTTTTAGCAAATATATAACGAACGATGTACACAAGTATAGACATATTGACAAGATAACTTTACAAATGGACCCTATTGTTGGATGTCCTGTTCCTACAGCAGGTCCTAATTCACTCATCTCTAGAAAGTTCCATGCTGGAGTAGGCAGGTATGAATACCTTCATCTGTCACTGGACCGAGTTCTTCGTGCGCCCAATAACGACCCGTGTGCGACCCTCACAATAGGGCCCACATTAGCGCTCACCTGTCAATGCTAGAACTTTCTAAAGCTGTCCTCAAGTGAGTGGTTTCTCCAACAAAACGTGAAAGCTCCGAGACAAGCTCAACAAATGTGATCTGATCATTCATTCACTGGACTATTTCTGAATTTGACATCATTCTTCTGGCTTCCATCCATTCTTCCATCTTGCTGTTTCTTTACAACATTTATTTATCTTTTATTTACTGCCAGGGCTGGCTCTATTCCTTGATTTCTTCTCCTGAATTCATTAACATATTTGTTTCATTGGAATCGATAATGTGTATCTGTTTGGCTGTCTGTCTCGTTGTATGGATGTCTGCCTCGTTGTTTGGATGTCTGCCTCGTTGTGTGGATGTCTGCCTCGTTGTTTGGATGTCTGCCTCGTTGTTTGGATGTCTGTCTCGTTGTTTGGATGTCTGTCTCGTTGTTTGGATGTCTGTCTCGTTGTTTGTATGTCTGTCTCGTTGTTTGGCTGTCTGTCTCGTTGTTTGGATGTCTGTCTCGTTGTTTGGCTGTCTGTCTCGTTGTTTGGATGTCTGTCTCGTTGTTTGGATGTCTGTCTCGTTGTTTGGCTGTCTGTCTCGTTGTTTGGCTGTCTGTCTCGTTGTTTGGATGTCTGTCTCGTTGTTTGGATGTCTGTCTCGTTGTTTTGATGTCTGTCTCGTTGTTTAGCTGTCTGTCTCGTTGTTTGGATGTCTGTCTCGTTGTTTGGCTGTCTGTCTCGTTGTTTGGCTGTCTGTCTCGTTGTATGGATGTCTGCCTCGTTGTTTGGATGTCTGTCTCGTTGTTTGGATGTCTGTCTCGTTGTTTGGATGTCTGTCTCGTTGTTTGGCTGTCTGTCTCGTTGTTTGGATGTCTGTCTCGTTGTTTGGCTGTCTGTCTCGTTGTTTGGATGTCTGTCTCGTTGTTTGGATGTCTGCCTCGTTGTGTGGATGTCTGCCTCGTTGTTTGGATGTCTGCCTCGTTGTTTGGATGTCTGTCTCGTTGTTTGGATGTCTGTCTCGTTGTTTGGATGTCTGTCTCGTTGTTTGTATGTCTGTCTCGTTGTTTGCTGTCTGTCTCGTTGTTTGGATGTCTGTCTCGTTGTTTGGCTGTCTGTCTCGTTGTTTGGATGTCTGTCTCGTTGTTGGATGTCTGTCTCGTTGTTTGGCTGTCTGTCTCGTTGTTTGGCTGTCTGTCTCGTTGTTTGGATGTCTGTCTCGTTGTTTGGATGTCTGTCTCGTTGTTTGGCTGTCTGTCTCGTTGTTTGGATGTCTGTCTCGTTGTTTGGCTGTCTGTCTCGTTGTTTGGATGTCTGTCTCGTTGTTTGGATGTCTGTCTCGTTGTTTGGCTGTCTGTCTCGTTGTTTGGATGTCTGTCTCGTTGTTTGGATGTCTGTCTCGTTGTTTAGATGTCTGTCTCATTGTTTGGATATCTGTCTCTTTGTTTGGAGTCTGTCTCATTGTTTGTATGCCTGTCACGTTGTTTGGATGTCTGTCTCGTTGATTGAATGTTTTTTTTTCTGATTGCTTGGATGTCTTTTCCTTTATTTGTATGTCTGTCCCATTGTTTCTATGTCTTCCTTCCTGTTTTATTCCTGTTTATTTCCGCCGCTTACTCTTTCTATACTCTTCCGCCGCTTGACAACATAAATGATAAATAGCTGCCGAGATCGAAAGTTGTGGAGAGACATGATCACCTACGCCAGTAGGCCCGGTACTTGATGATGACTCTTTATATCCATAAAGCGGTAGCCGCCTCAAAGAGATGCCATTTAGATTCTGGGCCTGGTCACAGCAGCTGAAAGTTGAGCGCTTCCCTTCTCCTGGTCACAGCAGCTGAAAGTTCAGCACTTCCCTTCTCCTCGTCACAGCAGGTGGAAGTTGAGCGCTTCCCTTCTCCTGGTCAAAGCAGCTGAAAGTTGAGCGCTTCCCTTCTCCTGGTCACAGCAGCTGAAAGTTCAGCGCTTCCCTTCTCCTGGTCACAGCAGGTGGAAGTTGAGCGCTTCCCTTCTCCTGGTCACAGCAGCTGAAAGTTGAGCGCTTCCCTTCTCCTGGTCACAGCAGCTGAAAGTTGAGCACTTCCCTTCTCCTGGTCACAGCAGCTGAAAATTGAGCACTTCCCTTCTCCTGGTTACAGCAGCTGAAAGTTGAGCGCTTCCCTTCTCCTCGTCACAGCAGGTGGAAGTTGAGCGCTTCCCTTCTCCTGGTTACAGCAGCTGAAAGTTGAGCACTTCCCTTCTCCTGGTCACAACAGCTGAAAGTTGAGCACTTCCTTCTCCTGGTCACAACAGCTGAAAGTTGAGCACTTCCCTTCTCCTGGTCACAGCAGCTGAAAGTTCAGCGCTTCCATTCTCCTGGTCACAGCAGCTGGAAGTTGAGCGATTCCCTTCTAAGTTCAGGTTATTATTTTGTTTTCATTTCTCCTTATTATGTAGTTAACTATGCAGTGGTAATTTTATTCACTTACATAACCTGTGTAGGTACTGTTTATTTTTCTTGTTTAAGGCTTAAAGAGTAGCAACGTCTTTCGATTTTGTGTTGTCCATTAGTTACAGCTGTACCCATACCATTTTTTTCTCCCTTATACGGATGTTTGTTTGTCTCATTGTGTGTGTGTTAGTCAAAACATATGTACTTCCGTGTATTCCTGTTGTTTACACGTTTGTATGTTGATGTGTTCGTCTACTTCTCTCAATCAGACTTTGTCTGTCTGTACACCCGCATGTTTCTCTCCCTGCCGGTCAACGAGTCTGTCTGTACACCCGCATGTTTCTCTCCCTGCTTGACAATGAGTCTGTCTATACACCCGCATGTTTCTCTCCCTGCTTGACAACGAGTCTGTCTATACACCCGCATGTTTCTCTCCCTGCTTGACAATGAGTCTGTCTATACACCCGCATGTTTCTCTCCCTGCTTGACAACGAGTCTGTCTGCTTCTACATGACACTCAAGTATTTGAGAAAGTCAATAACCAAGAAATAATCACAGCTTATCGAGTGGACACATCTATAATATACCTATCAGCCAAGACATTCAATAGACATAGAAACATTTGACTTTCAACAAGACTCCATCAGCACAAAGCATAGAATTAACAAGTCAAATGTACGATCCATACTACTATTTCCAGCAGTAACATGGAGAATGAACATAAGATAGAAAGTCGACTAAGAACCTCGAAGGTCGCTGTCTTAAGAAGATTCTAAACATCAGTTTACTTATTGACGAAAAAAAAAACATGATTACCTCCGAAGTCGGAGTTATCTGCCTGTGCGGCGAGGGACCCATGTGCACACGGCTGCCAGAGAAAAATGTATTAACACGCAAAATTCAGTTCCTAGTCTCTAGGGACTTCGTCAGAGTTGAAAGCTGGCGAACGCAACAACAACAACATCAGTTGGGATCAACAAATTAGGAACAAAGAAGTCGCCAGAAGATCAGGCATTAACAACATCAGTCAAGAAGTGAAAAGAAGATCAGGCATTAACAACATCAGTCAAGAAGTGAAAAGATGACGTTGGAAATGGCTAGGTCTCGTTCTACGAATGGAACGAACCAGGTATCGGCACCTAGCATTAACATGGACACAAGGCATTTGGAGTTATGGCGACCAATTATACATAAATGAAAGAGGATGGCAGGTCCTGGCGAGAGTTGCCCATGCTTGCTAAAGACTGGATTGGGTGGAGATCTCTTGTGAGTGCCCTATGATGGGTGGAGATCTCTTGTGAGTGCCCTATGATGGGTGGAGATCTCTTGTGAGTGCCCTATGATGGGTGGAGATCTCTTGTGAGTGTCCTATGATTGGTGAATATCTCTTGTGAGTGTCCTATGATTGGTGAATATCTCTTGTGAGTGTCCTATGATTGGTGAATATCTCTTGTGAGTGTCCTATGATTGGTGAATATCTCTTGTGAGTGTCCTATGATTGGTGAATATCTCTTGTGAGTGTCTTATGATTGGTGACTATCTCTTGTGAGTGTCCTATGATTGGTGAATATCTCTTGTGAGTGCCCTCTGATTGGTGAATATCTCTTGTGAGTGCCCTATGTTGGTGAATATCTCTTGTGAGTGTCCTATGATTGGTGAATATCTCTTGTGAGTGCCCTATGATTGGTGAATATCTCTTGTGAGTGTCCTATGATGTGTGAAGATCTCTTGTGAGTGTCCTATGGTTGGTGAAGATCTCTTGTTAGTGTCATATGAATGGTGAAATCTCTTGTGAGTGTCCTATGATTGGTGAATATCTCTGTGAGTGTCCTACGATTGGTGAAGATCTCTTGTGAGTGTCCTATGGTGGGTGAAGACCTCTTGTGAGTGCCCTATGATGTGTGAAGATCTCTTGTGAGTGTTCTATGATTGGTGAAGATCTCTTGTGAGTGTCCTATGATTGGTGAAGATCTCTTGTGAGTGTCCTATGATGGGTGAAGATCTCTTGTGAGTGCCCTATAATGGTGAAGATCTCTTGTGAGTGTCCTATGATGGGTGCAGATCTATTGTGAGTGTCCTATGATTGGTGAAGATCATTTGTGAGTGTCCTATGATGGGTGAATATCTCTTGTGAGTGTCCTATGATGGGTGAAGATCTCTTGTGAGAGCCCTATGATGGGTGAAGATCTCTTGTGAGTGTCCTATGATGTGTGAAGATCTTTTGTGAGTGCTCTGTGATGGGTGAAGACTCTTGTGAGTGCCCTATGATTGGTGAAGATCTCTTGTGAGTGCCCTATGATGGGTGGAGATCTCTTGTAAGTGCCCTATAATGGACGGAGATCTCTTGTGAGTGCCCTATGATGGGTGGAGATCTCTTGTGAGTGCCCTATGGTGGGTGGAGATCTCTTGTGAGTGCCCTATGATGGGTGGAGATCTCTTGTGAGTGCCCTATGATGGGTGGAGATCTCTTGTGAGTGCCCTATGATGGGTGGAGATCTCTTGTGAGTGCCCTATGATGGGTGGAGATCTCTTGTGAGTGCCCTATGGTGGGTGGAGATCTCTTGTGAGTGTCCGATGATGGGTGGAGATCTCTTGTGAGTGCCCTATGATGGGTGGAGATCTCTTGTGAGTGCCCTAAGATAGGTGGAGATCTCTTGTGAGTGTCCTATGATTGGTGATATCTCTTGTGAGTGTCCTATGATTGGTGAATATCTCTTGTGAATGTCCTATGATTGGTGAATATCTCTTGGAGTGTCCTATGATTGGTGAATATCTCTTGTGAGTGTCTATGATTGGTGAATATCTCTTGTGAGTGTCCTATGATTGGTGAATATCTCTTGTGAGTGTCCTATGATTGGTGAATATCTCTTGTGAGTGTCTTATGATTGGTGAATATCTCTTGTGAGTGTCCTATGATTGGTGAATATCTCTTGTGAGTGCCCTCTGATTGGTGAATATCTCTTGTGAGTGCCCTATGATTGGTGAATATCTCTTGTGAGTGTCCTATGATTGGTGAATATCTCTTGTGAGTGCCCTATGATTGGTGAATATCTCTTGTGAGTGTCTATGATGTGTGAAGATCTCTTGTGAGTGTCCTATGATTGGTGAAGATCTCTTGTTAGTGTCATATGATGGTGAAATCTCTTGTGAGTGTCATGATGGTGAATATTTCTTGTGAGTGTCCTATGGGGGTGAAGACCTCTTGTGAGTGCCCTATGATGGTGAAGATCTCTTGTGAGTGTCCTATGATTGGTGAAGATCTCTTGTGAGTGTCCTATGATTGGTGAAGATCTCTTGTGAGTGTCCTATGATGGGTGCAGATCTATTGTGAGTGTCCTATGATGGGTGAAGATCTCTTGTGAGTGTCCTATGATGGATGAAGATCTCTTGTGAGTGTCCTACGATTGGTGAAGATCTCTTGTGAGTGTCCTACGATGGTGAAGATCTCTTGTGAGTGTCCTATGATTGGTGAAGATCTCTTGTGAGTGTCCTATGATGGGTGAAGATCATTTGTGAGTGTCCTATGATGGGTGAAGATCTCTTGTGAGTGTCCTATGATGGATGAAGATCTCTTGTGAGAGCCCTATGATGGGTGAAGATCTCTTGTGAGTGTCCTATGATGTGTGAAGATCTTTTGTGAGTGCTCTATGATGGGTGAAGATCTCTTGTGAGAGCCCTATGATGGGTGAAGATCTCTTGTGAGTGTCCTATGATGTGTGAAGATCTTTTGTGAGTGCTCTATGATGGTGGAAGACCTCTTGTGAGTGCCCTATGATGGTGAAGATCTCTTGTGAATGCCCTATGATGGGGGAGATCTCTTGTAAGTGCCCTATAATGGACGGAGATCTCTTGTGAGTGCCCTATGATGGGCGGAGATCTCTTGTGAGTGCCCTATGATAGGTGGAGATCTGTTGTGAGTGCCCATGATGGGTGAAGATCTCTTGTGAGTGCCCTATGTTCCGACCGGTGTTCTTAGGATTAAGAAGAAGACACATTGACAGCGAGACTCTCAGAAAAACGTTCAAAGATATGAACTGACCACATCAGTACTGAGAACGTACGGCTCACAGAGTGGACTGAAGGTAAGGCGACTAATTAGTACACTGGCCTCATCACTCTCACTTCCCCCTCTCAATTACGTCCACCAAGTAGAACAACTATTTCAATGATGTGTTTACGTTTATTTCATCAGAAACAATAAATATTTATGCTTTGTCGAACGTCCGGCTGCTTCGTTTATCATCGACATGGGAAGCCTAGGAATTGTGGGTAACAATGAGGGTGTGCCGGAAGCCCTCAATTAGTGATAGCCCTTTTCTATCAGCAAATCAAAACAGGATGAAAACGATATCCGGAGAACGCGATGTCACGTGATACACAACATGCAGAAATGGCTGCCGACAGCAACCCAAGACTGGGGGAACATCTCAGTCGCTTAATGGGAACGAAACGTCACAACAATGACTTCCTGTTGACAGCAAGGAGATCTCTGATTTATATTGTATGTGGAGCGTGTATGTGTGTGTGTGTGGATCGTGTATGTGTGTGTATGGCGTAAGTGTGGAGCGTGTATGTGTATGAAGCGTGTGTGTGCGGAGCGTGTGTATGTGTATGCGTGTGTGCGTGTAAAAAAGTAAAGTACCCCGTCACGCCAAGTGACGTATAGGGAAATATGGTGTTAGTGACCCTATAATTTACAGACTTTCAGCACATGCTTTTGGGGTAATGTGGTCGGTATTACGTCCGTGCTGCTTACTTTCCAGAAAAAATCCGGTACCCATTTAAGGCTGGGTGAACCCGGAAGCCGTCGATTGGGATCGAACCCTACCCTTGTCCTTTGTAGTCCAGTTCACTAACCACTGAGCTATCGCAGCTCCCTATGTGTGTGTGTACTTTTTTAAAAATAAATCACGTGATCTTTTGAGATTGGGGGGGGGGGGGGGGGGGGGAAAGAACGACCAGAGCGTGTGGATCAAAGGTCAAGGTTATCCTCAACGTTAGGGGATGGGAGTTGAGCCACCAATCGTTTAATGGAGAGGGAGGAGGGGAGGGCAGCGTGGACAGTGCTCTACTCTAGATGTCTCTCATTCCATGACCAACGACCGGGTACCCAAGATGTGTTCGCGCGGTGGACTGTTAGACGTGTTTGTGTTAGAGAGGTCAAGTGCACAACGAGGGCACGATTCAACATGCGGAGTTCAACAGGTTGAGTACATGTCATTTCTGGGCGTGTATGTGCATGTCACGTTGTCATTTTTACTTGAGAAATGTGTGAACGCACATGTGATACAAGGACAATCTAACCGTCTTACGGCATTTTCCCATTACTGAGGTCTGCCGTGAAATTGGGGAGGGGGAAGGGGGGGGGGGGGGTTGTAGGACCAGATAGTAAAGGTCGCGTGTGCAAGGCTGTCGACACGAGCTGCTCGGGTCTGAGTTTTTATTTCACCCCGGCAGAAAAGAAAACTGTCACCACGACCGGGCCCTTGGATATACCACCACTACCACGACACTTTTCATAAACCACCACACCTTCGATATACCACCACTACCACGACAACACCTTTCATAAACCACCACACCTTCGATATACCACCACTACCACCACCACGCCTTTCATAAACCACCACACCTTCGATATACCACCACTACCACGACCACGCCTTTCATACGCCACCACACCTTCGATATATCACCACTACCACGACCACACCTTTCATAAACCACCACACCTTCGATATCCACCACTACCACGACCACACCTTTCATAAACCACCACACCTTCGATATCCACCACTACCACGACCACACCTTTCATAAACCACCACACCTTCGATATACCACCACTACCACGACCACGCCTTTCATAAACCACCACAATTTCGATATACCACCACTACCACGACCACGCCTTTCATAAACCACCACAATTTCGATATACCACCACTACCACGACCACGCCTTTCATAAACCACTACAATTTCGATATACCACAACTACCACGCCTTTCATAAACCACCACACCTTTCATAAATCACCACGCCTATCATAAACCACCACTACCACGACCACACCTTTCATAAACCACCGCACCTTTGATATATCACCACTGCAACGAAACCTTTCATATACCACAAGACCGAACAGTTAACCTTGACCTTCTCTTGTTTAAACTTTTGCGTGCCAGAATTTCAACACAAAAGCGACAAATAAAAGGCCCAATATAAAAGGCCCAATATAAAAACGGTCATTACTGAAAATACAAAGAAAACCGGCACCAAATTAGAATGCCAACCTGTCATGTCTCAATTGTCCAGGTTTCTCCGCCACTGACAGTCAAAACTACTCTACCGTTTCACGATAAAAAATACCATTCTCTATTCGCGACTTGTTTCTAAGTGCCATGTCCGATTTTTTTCATTTAATCCAAAGCTTTTCCGGCATGTCAATAACGCTGAAGTAGAACATCCGGCTGTTCAATTTGTGGAACATTTCCCATTGTTACCTCTCTGGATGTGCAACTTAATCGTGCCAGATAATTCTCTACGAACTTGCATCAAAACGGCCAAGTCTAGAACTGATAAAGACTGGAGGATAATATATTTAGCTGCTCCTTCCAGTCAGCACGATCTCAAGTCTCAAAACTTGACTGATAACTTCAGCGTGTAAGCAGTTTTTCTGTCAATATTCTTTTCTCGTACGATTCTTTTCCTTAGTTAGTCTTATGCTTATCTTTCAAAGCGATGTTGCTCGAATTAACTTGTGTCTGCCATTTTTTGATTCATTAATTTAACGAGGGCTAATATCTCGTCGAATGTGCAGTCAACGTTTCGCAAGCCTCGGTAAGGACGACACGACGCGAGTGGGTATCATAACGAGTGATTTGAAATCCCAGGGACTTGAGTGGATCACCTATACTCGTCATTCATAAGCCCTCGGAAACGAAAATCCTGATATAGTTTGTGAGAGTATCCGTAATTGGGACATGAGAGATGGGACAATTGGGACAAACACCTCGCTCCGTAACGATCTGTCAATGACGTCACTGTTGATAAAGCTGCAGTTTTGAGACTGTCATATTTTTTAATCATACGGAAGGGACGATACAAGGCCAACAGTGAACATAACCATCGAGCTGTAGGAACTATCAGTGTACGGACTTCTTCGATCTCTCCTACTTTATTTACTGCTGCTGGTCATTCAAGACAAACTCTCCACCCCATGTCTGCCCATCTCGATTCACGTTTCTCTCCACGAGCAGCACATTTTGGTATCTCAGTATCGCCTCGGTCTGTTCTTACATCTTGGGAGCAGACACATAATTGCAGTGCTGCGGTAAAGCTGGTAGCAAGGAGCAAGTAAATAATTGCAGTGCTGTGGTAAAGCTGGTAGCAAGGAGCAAGTAAATAATTGCAGTGCTGCGGTAAAGCTGGTTGCAAAGAGCAGGTAAATAATTGCAGTGCTGTGGTAAAGCTGGTAGCAAGGAGCAAGTAAATAAGTGCAGTGCTGCGGTAAAGCTGGTTGCAAGGAGCAGGTAAAAAATTGCAGTGCTGTGGTAAAACTGGTTGCAAGGAGCAGGTAAATAATTGCAGTGCTGTGGTAAAGCTGGTAGCAAGGAGCAAGTAAATAATTGCAGTGCTGCGGTAAAGCTGGTTGCAAGGAGCAGGTAAATAATTGCAGTGCTGCGGTAAAGCTGGTTGCAAGGAGCAGGTAAATAATTGCAGTGCTGTGGTAAAGCTGGTAGCAAGGAGCAGGTAAAAAATTGCAGTGCTGTGGTAAAGCTGGTAGCAAGGAACAATTGATTGGCTGAAGCTTGCACTCCTACAAGAGAAGGTATGTTAACAGCTTTACAAAAAAGGAACACAACAAAATACTGACGTTTCGGCCAACAAGTGACCGTCTTTAGAGAACGAGAACAACACAAACAGACAATGAAATAAAGATAAACTCTACTGCGTCTAAGATGAGCGGGAAGGTAAATTAAGGAGAAAAAAAGTGGGATTAAAAAATGAAATGAAATAACAAAACGAAAGGGGAATGTACTACATCATAAGAGAATCATCATCATATGCCATACCGGTTGGCGTAGGCGATCATGTCCGTGCACAATCTTCTATCCACAGTACATCGTATCAATTCTGCTGTTAACTGTTTTCCATGCCATGACACCAAGCTATCCAATATTTTATCTCCTTGTTGTTCGCGATATCTCTTTCCCTGTATTTTGCCAGTTGTAACCAAGTATTCCAACTTTCCTCTTCTCCCGATATGCTCGAGAAATATCGATTGTCTCTTTCTGATGTACGTTGGAGCTCCCTTTTTGTGTTGGCCTCTTTGAGAACTTCCTCATTGGTCTTTTTAGCTGTCCCGGGAACTTTCAACATTCTTCTGAGAAATCCCATCTCTGTAGCCTCTAATCCTCTTTTCATTTGTTTGTCTACTGTCCATGATTCACTTCCATAGGTCACAATTGGTTCTATATAGCACCGATGAACTCTCTTCCTCACTTCTATTGTCATAGATTTGTTGTATAAGATATTTTTCATTTTCTGAAATGCTATTTTGGCCTGAGCTATTCTGCTTTTTATTTCTGTTGTTGTGCATCTTCCATCTGATGTTATTATTGTGCCCAAGTATTTGATGCGTTGCACTTGTTTCCGATCTGTCCTGTTTATTTTTATACTGCATGCTGGTGATGATTGTTTCTTCGATATAACCATTACTTCTGTATTCTTACTAATCAGACTGAGACCTTTCTTGTTGCTTTCTTTTACTATTACGTCTATTATTTCTTGTAGTTCATTCTCTGTCTCTGCTATTAAGACTGTGCCATCCGCATATTGCAAATTGTTTATGTTGTGACCGTTGACTTCAATTCATTCCATATCTACTATGGAGGAGAAGGTGCGCCTACCAGCACCAGAGCTGGAAGCTGTCAGCGACCCACAGCTGATGGCATGCGCCAGGATTGGTGAACCAAACCCATCCAGACCCTGCTCCACCTCTTCGTGGTGCCTCCAGTAACAGACTAACCTGTCTAGTCTGTCCAAGCGTGCAGGGATCGAAGAGGGAAGACAGCCCGGTACTCAAAATTGTCGTGCTGAAGTCGGATGTATTAAGCCGAAAGGCGCAAATATAACAGTTATACTGCAAACCACAACACGACGCAGATCCACTACGTCCTTGTAAGGGCGGATGATGAAGAGGAATATTCTAGTCTACTACGATATTCTAGAATACTTTAGTCATCGGGCGAACGCAACCAACCAACCAACCAACCATATATGCTATTGATCTCATAAAATGCTGTGAAGTGAAAACAAATCCGGCGACAGAACACAGCCTTGTCTGACTCCATGTTTTATATATTGGAACTGCCCTATAAGAGAATAAACAATTTTAAAAATAATTTCGTAGTTTATTAACGTTTTTTCCTCTTATAATGTAGTACATTTTATTTTCCTTTCATTTTGTCATTTCATTTCTTATCTCTCTCTCTTTTTTAAAATTTCTCCTTGATCTAATAGTTCCACTCATTCTAGATGTAGTTGAGTTTATCTTCATTTCGTTTTCTGTTTGTGTTCTCTTATCTGAAGAAGGCCGCATGTAGCCAGCCCGAACGTATTTTGTTGTGTTCCTTCCTTGTAAAGCTATCACAAAACTTTGTTGGAGTTTACGCTATAACCCACCACTTCCTCGGTCCTATGACTTCATTATTTTCACTGTCCCCAGTTGGTTCCGAGCAAGACCTTGTCTGGTTATATTATAGTTGGCTTTCGAATCATGCGTCTTTTTATAACACCGTCTTTTATTCTCAAATCTTTAAATGTGGGTCACAATCTATCTTTAAATGTGGGTCGCAATCTATCTTTATATGTGGGCCACAATCTATCTTTAAATGAGGGTCACAATTTATCGTTAAATGTGGGTCACAATTTATCGTTAAATATGGGTCACAATCTATCTTTAAATGTAGGTCGCAATCTATCTTTATATGTGGGTCACAATCTACCTTTAAATGTGGGTCACAATTTATCGTTAAATGTGGGTCACAATCTGTCTTTAATTGAGGGTCACAATCTATCTTTAAATGTGGGTCACAATCTATCTTTAAATGTGGGTCACAATTTATCGTTAAATGTGGGTCACAATCTGTCTTTAATTGTGGGTCACAATCTATTTTTATATGTGTACCACAGCCTATCCTATTTATTCGTGGGTCACGTCGTATCATACCAAATGGAACCTTGCCATCTAAGGCAAGTATTAATTAATGTTCTTATATTTCTGGTTGTCCATGTTTTCGATCCATATCATAGGACTCACTTGACCCTGCATTCTATTCCTGCCTTCAGAATTGTTAAGAAATGTCAACGAGACTTGGAGATATGCTTCAAGTGTCTCCGAATCATTCTAGTCTTGGTACATTCATGCAGTAGCAACTGCTGCACTCTCTCTCTCTCTCTCTCTGGGAAGTAAATAATATTAGCGAGAGCATCACATGCTCAAATTGTATCATCTCTTATCAGTTCTTTATTAGGGGAACTGTTTGATCTCAAGGCAAGACGCTGGTCTCGAGAACGAGAGGTCGTGTGTTCAAATCCCGTCTGCATCAATTGAGCATTTGTATTTATGATTTCTCTCAGCGGCAACCACCACTGGTCTCAGCAGCGAGGCCCGGTTTGAAACGTCAATTACTCATCGACGGAAAAGAAATATGAGTACCTCCTAAGACGGAGTTATCAGCCTGTGCGGCGAGGGACACCAGTGTATACGGTTGCCTGGGAAAAAATGGATCAACATGCTAAATTCAGTCCTTAGTGTCTAGGAACTTTGCAAAAGGTGAGAGCTGGCGAATACAAAAAAACAAAACAAACAAAAATCTTTATTATCTATGTTTTGTCAAAGTGCTTTATGCGTATGATGTAGGACAATTCAGCTGCGTTCACTTTCGGTGCCGCTTGGCCTTATGTCTTTTGGCGTGTGCTGTCACTGCTATTATGGGGACCGCAGCTGCCTTTCTTTGGTTGGATCCTTCAATGAGATGAGCTTTAATTCGGGTGATTCCACTGGCAGGGGTGGTTGAGCAATTATGGATTTTAATTCGTTTGCAGTGAAACCGGGGCCTTTGACTAACCATAACCATACAGTGGTTCAGTTTTTATTCCCTGTTTATAGAAGGGGTGGTCTCAGCTGTTATCAGTTCTAGTATTCTGTTACTGGCTCTACGATGTCAGTGCTAGACCAAGTCTGTAGAGCCTTCCAACTACGTTCAGTTGATCCTATCCCTGCTGCGTTCTCTCTCTCTCTCTCTCTCTCTCTCTCTCTCTCTCTTCTTGCTATTCAATGCTACAAATCACACAAGAGGGAGTACTCTAACATAGCATAACATATATCACACAAGAGGGAATACTCTGAACATAACATAACATATATCACATAAGAGGGAATACTCTAACATAATATATATATATCACATAAGAGGGAATACTCTGAACATAACATAACATATATCACATAAGAGGAAATACTCTAAACATAACATATATCACATAAGAGGGAATACTCTAACATAACATATATCACATAAGAGGGAATACCCTAAACATAACATATATCACATAAGAGGGAATACTCTAACATAACATATATCATATAAGAGGGAATACTCTGAACATAACATAACCCATATCACATAAGAGGG
>JAVIAB010000108.1:67242400-67284900 GCA_032433765.1 Megaustenia siamemsis
ATGTTGATGTATACACTGATAGAATGTTGATATTTTAGAACAGGACAGTAGTTAGAACAAAACAGTGGTTATAAGAAGACAATGGTTAGTACAACACAGTCGATAGAACAAGACAGGGGTTAGAACTAAGACAATGGATAGAACCAGACAGTAGTTCGATGAAGACGGTGGTTAGAACAAGAGATTATTTGTCACAAAAGAGTGGTTAGAACAAGAGATTATTTGTCACAAAAGAGTGTTTACAACAAGAGATTATTTGTCACAAAAGAGTGGTTAGAACAAGACAGTGGTTAGAGCAAAACAATAACACAGAAAGAAATAGTATAAGGAAAGAATTATAAAGAAATAGTATAAGGAAAGAATTAGAAAGAAATAGTATAAGGAAAGAATTAGAAAGAAATAGTATAAGGAAAGAATTAGAAAGAAATAGTATAAGGAAAGAATTAGAAAGAAATAGTATAAGGAAAGAATTAGAAAGAAATAGTATAAGGACAGAATTAGAAAGAAATAGTATAAGGAAAGAATTAGAAATAAATAGTATAAGGAAAGAATTAGAAAGTAATAGTATAAGGAAATAATTAGAAAGAAATAGTATAAGGAAAGAATTAGAAAGAAATAGTATAAGGAAAGAATTAGAAAGAAATAGTATAAGGAAAGACTTAGAAAGAAATAGCATAAGGAAAGATTTAGAAAGAAATAGTATAAGGAAAGAATTAGAGAGAAAATGTACAGCCGCTGATTTTTTATAAAACAGAGGAACAAGAACCCTAACAGACCGTCCCATAGATCGAGATGGTTGTAAATTATCGGACTTTTCATGCTCTCTTCTACCTTTCAGCTCCATGTGGAGCATAAGTCTTTAGCAAACACTTTCAGCTCCTTGTGGAGCATAGGTCTTCAACAAACACTTTCAAATCCCTGAGAAGCATAGGTCTTCAACAAACACTTTCAGCTTCCTGTGGAGCATATGTCTTCAACAAACACGTTCAGCTCCCTGGAGCATAGGTCTTCAACAAACACTTTCAGCTCCCTGTGGAGCATAGGTCTTCAACAAACACTTTCAACTTCTTGTGGAACATATGTCTACAACAAACACTTTCAGCTCCCTGTGGAGCATAGGTCTTCAACAAACACTTTCAGCTCCCTGTGGAGCATAGGTCTTCAACAAACACTTTCAACTTCTTGTGGAACATATGTCTACAACAAACACTTTCAGCTCCATGTGGAGCATAGGTCTTCAACAAACACTTTCAGCTCCCTGTGGAGCATAGGTCTTCAACAAACACTTTCAACTTCCTGTGGAGCATAGGTCTTCAACAAACACTTTCAGCTCCCTGTGGAGCATAGGTCTTCAACAAACACTTTCAGCTCCCTGTGGAGCATAGGTCTTCAACAAACACTTTCAACTTCCTGTGGAACATATGTCTACAACAAACACTTTCAGCTCCCTGTGGAGCATAGGTCTACAACAAACACTTTCAGCTCCCTGTGGAGCATAGGTCTTCAACAAACACTTTCAACTTCCTGTGGAACATATGTCTACAACAAACACTTTCAACTTCCTGTGGAACATATGTCTACAACAAACACTTTCAACTTCCTGTGGAACATATGTCTACAACAAACACTTTCAACTTCCTGTGGAACATATGTCTACAACAAACACTTTCAGCTTCATGTGGAGTATAGGTCTTCAACAAACTTGTTCAAATCTATTCTGTTACTTGCCATTATGAATATTCCATGTCTTCCCCGTTATCTTTATCTCTGCTTCTGTCTTCTCCAAGAATTCATTGGTCTTCCTCTTTGACTTTTCCCCTGTGGATTCCAAAATGGGCATGTTGTGTAATACTCTCAGTTGGCTTCCGCTGTGTGTGTCCTATCCAGCGCTATCGTTTTCGCTGTATCTCTTTATCCGCTGGTATTTGACTGGTACATTTCCTCAATTCTATGTTAGTGATTTTGTCCTGCCATTTCCATCCATTTATTCTGCACAAGCATCTATTAATGAAAGTCTGTATCTTCATGATTGCCATTTTAGTTGTTCTCCATGTTTCACAGCCATATAATAAGATTTACTTAACATTGGAGCTGAAATTTTTTTTTTGTATTTAACCTAATTTCTTTGGACTTCCATATGATTCCCAGTGCAACAACTTCCAAAGCATTCTTCTGTCTAAACTATCAAATCCCTTTTCGTAATCTATGAATCCAATATAAAGTGGGGATTTTAGTTCTAAACTTTGTTCAACTATTATACGTAGAGTAGTTATTTGATCAGCACATGATCTGTTCTTCCTAAAGCCTGCTTGTTCATCTCTGAAATGTTTCTCTATGGCCCCTGTTAGTGTCTCCATAATGATTCTGCTTAATATTTTCCTGGCACTGATAGTAGCATAATTCCCCTATAATTTGTACACTCCTGTAAACTTCCTTTCTTTGGTAGTTTGATCATATAACCTTCTTTCCAGTCTTTAGGTATTTCTTCCCTCTCCAAATGTTATCTAATAGATTATGTAGCATCTTGGTAGAGGTGTTAATATCTGCTTTGATGGCTTCCGAAGGAATTTCATCTGCTCTATACCTGCTGTACTTATATTTGTCATATGATATTATAAGTATTAAATGATATATTGCTATAGCTGTGGACATTACATACAAGCATTCTGTTCAGTGGAAGATGAAGTCATAAATTCGTGTATCGTGAGGGATGCGTTCCGTTCAGTTCAGGCTGACAAAATGATAGTTTGGTTAGAAAGAAATAGGTTAGGAAACAAGCATTAGATAGAAACAGTACAACGTAGTGGTTAGAGAGAAATAGTACATCGAAGTGGTTAGATAAAAATAGTACACCGAAGTGGTTAGAGAGAAATAGTACATCGAAGTGGTTAGAGAGAAATAGTACAGCGAAGTGGTTAGAGAGAAATAGTACAGCGAAGTTGTTAGATAGAAATAGTACAGCGAAGTGGTTAGAAAGAAATAGTACAACGTAGTGGTTAGAGAGAAATAGTACAGCGAAGTGGTTAGAGAGAAATAGTACAACGTAGTGGTTAGAGAGAAATAGTACAGCGAAGTGGTTAGAGAGAAATAGTACAACGTAGTGGTTAGAGAGAAATAGTACAGCGAAGTGGCTAGAGAGAAATAGTACAACGTAGTGGTTAGAGAGAAATAGTACAACGTAGTGGTTAGAGAGAAATAGTACAACGTAGTGGTTAGATAGAAATAGTACAGCGAAGTGGTTAGATAGAAATAGTACAGCGAAGTGATTAGATAGAAATAGTACAGCGAAGTGGTTAGATAGAAATAGTACAACGTAGTGGTGAGAGATAAATAGTACAATGTAGTGGTTAGAGAGAAATAGTACAGCGAAGTGGTTAGATAGAAATAGTACAACGTAGTGGTTAGAGAGAAATATTACATCGAAGTGGTTAGAGAGAAATAGTACATCGAAGTGGTTAGAAAGAAATAGTACAGCGAAGTGGTTAGATAAAAATAGTACAGTGAAGTGGTTAGAAAGAAATAGTACATCGAAGTGGTTAGAAAGAAATAGTACAGTGAAGTGGTTAGATAGAAATAGTACATCGAAGTGGTTAGAAAGAAATAGTACAGCGAAGTGGTTAGAGAGAAATAGTACATCGAAGTGGTTAGACAGAAATAGTACATCGAAGTGGTTAGACAGAAATAGTACATTGAAGTGGTTAGACAGAAATAGTACAGTGAAGTGGTTAGACAGAAATAGTATATTGAAGTGGTTAGACAGAAATAGTACATCGAAGTTGTTAGACAGAAATAGTACATTGAAGTGGTTAGACAGAAATAGTACAGCGAAGTGGTTAGAGAGAAATAGTACAGTGCAGTGGTTAGAGAGAAACAGTACAGTGAAGTGGTTAGAAAGAAATAGTACATTGAAGTAGTGAAAAATAAATAATACAGCGAAGTGGCTAGATTTCTGGTCTCTAAGTTCGAATCTCCATCCCTAAAAACATTGCTACATTCTCCAGCCCTACAAACATTGCTACATTCTCCACCCCTACAAACATTGGTACATTTTCCACCCCTACGAGCATTGCCATATTCTCCATCCCTACAAACATTGCTACATACTCCACCCTACAAACATTGCCATATTCTCCATCTCTACAAACATTGCTACATTCTCCACCCCTACAAACATTGCCATATTCTAAATCCATACAAAGATTGCTACATTTTCCACTCCTACAAACATGGCTACATTCTCCATTCCTACAAACATTGCTACATTCTCCACTCCTACAATGATTGCTACATTATCCACCACTGCAAACAATGCTACGTTCTCCACCCCTACAAACATTGTTACATTCTCCATTCCTACAAACATTGCTACATTATCCACCCCTAAAAACATTGCTACATTCTCCACCACTACAAACAATGCTACATTTTCCACCCCTACAAGAATTGCCATATTCTAAATCCCTACAAACATTGCTATATTCTCCACCCCTACAAACATGGTTACATTCACCATTCCTACAAACATTGCTACATTATCCACCCCTACAAACATTGCTACATTCTCCACCACTACAAACAATGCTACATTCTCCACCACTACAAACATAACTACAATCTTCACCCTTACAAACATTGCTACATTCTCCACCCATACAAATATTGCTACATTTCCCCCCTACAAGCATTACCATATTCTCCATCCCTACAAACATTGCTACATACTCCACCCCTTACAAACATTGCCATATTCTAAATTCCAACAAACATTGCTACATTCTCCACTCCCACAAACGTGGCTACATTCTCCATTCCTACAAACATTGCTACATTATCCACCCCCTACAAACATTGCTACATTCTCCACCCCTACAAACAATGCTACATTCTCCACCCCTGTAAACATTGCTACATTTTCCACCCCTACAAACATTGCTACATTCTCCACCCCTACGAACATTGTCATATTCTCCACCCCTACAAACATTGCTACATTCTCCACCCCTACAAACATTGCTACATTCTGCACCCTTACAAACATTGCCACATTCTCCACCCCTACAAACATTGCTATATTTTCCACCCCTACGAACATTGCTACATTCTCAACCCATTCAAACATTGCTACATTCTCAACCCATACAAACATTGCTACATTCTCCATCTCTGCAAACGTTGCTACATTCTCCAACCCTCCAAACATTACCACATTCTCCAACCCTACAAATATTGCCACATTTTTCTTCATCTCTACAAATATTGCAACATTCTCCAACTCTATAAACATTGCCACATTCTCCAACTCTACAAACATTGCTACATTCTATAACTCTACAAACATTGCTACATTCTCCAGCCCTCCAAACATTGCTACATTCTTCAGCCCTATAAACACTGCACATTCTCCAACTCTACAAAAATTGCCACATTCTCCAACTCTATAAACATTGCCACATTCTCCAACTCTACAAACATTGCCACATTCTCCACCCCTACAAACATTGCCACATTCTGCAACTCTACAAACATTATCACATTATCCAACTCTACACACATTATCACATTATCCGACTCTACAAACCTTTCCACATTATCCAACTCTACACACATTATCACATTATCCAACTCTACAAACCTTTCCACATTATCCAACTCTACACACATTATCACATTATCCAACTCTACAAACCTTTCCACATTATCCAACATTACAAACCTTTCCACATTATCCAACTCTACACACATTATCACATTATCCAACTCTATAAACATTGCCACATTCTCCAACTCTACAAACATTATCACATTATCCAACTCTACAAACATTATCACATTATCCAACTCTAGAAACCTTTCCACATTATCCAACTCTACAAACATTATCACATTCTGCAACTCTAAAAACCTTTCCACATTATCCAACTCTACAAACATTATTACCTTATCCAACTCTACAAACCTTTCCACATTATCCAACTCTACAAACATTATCACATTATCCAACTCTACAAACATTATCACATTATCCAACTCTACACACATTATCACATTATCCAACTCTACACACATTATCGCATTATCCAACTCTACAAACCTTTCCACATTATCCAACTTTACAAACCTTTCCACATTATCCAACTCTACAAACATCACATTATCCAATTCTACACACATTATCACATTATCCAACTCTAAAAACCTTTCCACATTATCCAACTCTACAAACTTTATCACATTCTGCAACTCTAAAAACCTTTCCACATTATCCAACTCTACAAACATTATCACATTATCCAACTCTATAAACATTGCCACATTCTCCAACTCTACAAACATTATCACATTATCCAACTCTACAAACATTATCACATTATCCAACTCTAGAAACCTTTCCACATTATCCAACTCTACAAACATTCTCACATTCTGCAACTCTAAAAACCTTTCCACATTATCTAACTCTACAAACATTATTACCTTATCCAACTCTACAAACCTTTCCACATTACCCAACTCTACAAATATTATCGCATTATCCAACTCTACAAACATTATCACATTATCCAACTCTACACACATTATCACATTATCCAACTCTACACACATTATCACATTATCCAACTCTACAAACATTATCACATTATCCAACTCTACACACATTATCACATTATCCAACTCTACAAACATTATCACATTATCCAACTCTACAAACCTTTCCACATTATCCAACTCTACAAACATTATCCAACTTTACAAACCTTTCCACATTATCCAACTCTACAAACCTTTCCACATTATCCAAATCTACAAACATTATCACATTATCCAACTCTACACACATTATCACATTATCCAACTCTACAAACATTATCACATTATCCAACTCTACAAACCTTTCCACATTATCCAACTCTACAAACATTATCACATTATCCAACTCTACAAACCTTTCCACATTATCCAACTCTACAAACATTATCACATTCTGCAATTTTAAAACATTTTCACATTATCCAACTCTACAAACATTATCACATTATCCAACTCTATAAACATTGCCACATTCTCCAACTCTACAAACATTATCACATTATCCAACTCTACAAACATTATCACATTATCCAACTCTAGAAACCTTTCCACATTATCCAACTCTACAAACATTATCACATTCTGCAACTCTAAAAACCTTTCCACATTATCCAACTCTACAAACATTATTACCTTATCCAACTCTACAAACCTTTCCACATTACCCAAATCTACAAACATTGCCACATTCTCCACCCCTACAAACGTTGCCATATTTCCCGCCCCTACAAACATTGCCCGCCCCTACAAACATTGCTACATTCTCCAACTTTTCCAAATGTGTAAATATCTTCCCCATCTCCTCAAACATCTACTGTAATCCCATCAACTCCTAGTAGCTACCAATTATTGACATCGCGACTGAACCAATCATTTTACCAGAAATGACAGCTCATGTCTGACAGACAGCATGTCTCTTACACTGCTGCACCTGGTCTACACAGCATTGCTTGACATCACACGGTTGTCATTATTTCAAAATCATTTTTTGGTGAAAAGATATATTTTTTAAATGAGTGATTTTGATGGTTGGATCGATGGGTTTCGTGAATTTCGACATCGGTAAATTAAAGTATGGGATGAAGCGACGAGGCGGCTTCAACGAAATAAAATAACCGGATCAGCAGTTGTCTCACTCTTGTCACTTTCAACACACAGATATCATGGAGTATGTGATAATAAAATCAAATTTAACTTGACACGGTTAAATGCCGCCCTTCGTTAATTTTGTTGTTAATGCCCGTGTGTGTGTTTGTGTGTGTGTGTGTGTGTGTGTGTGTGTTCTATTGGTTATGGAAGGCCTCGGTATAACTGCAAACGAATTAAAATCCATAATTGCTCAACCGCCCGTGCCAGTGGAGTCATCCGAATTACTAACACATCTCCCAAACAAAGAAAGGTAACTGTAGTCCCCATCGTAGCAGTCTCAGCACACGCCAAAAGACAAAAGGCGAAACCGTGCAGAAAGTGAACACAGTCAACTGTTCCCTGTCATATGATATCATCATTCATCGTAAACAAGCGGAATATCGAAACATGATAAAAACGGATGAGATACACAGCTCACGGTGTGCACAGAGCACTTAACTCAGTAGCTCCTGCAACAAGCCGGACTTGGAATATGAGGAAACTGCAACAAGGAACACTTTTCAGACATAGCCTTTAATGGTTCCTGCCGCCTATCCACCATATACCGGAAGTTCACGTCCTCTGCTTCTTGGTGTAAATTGTGCGATTCCGTGGACATCTTTTTTTTTCCCTCTCAAACATAAAGGAAGAACATTGATTCAGTGGAAACAAAATGCTGCAGATACAAGATACATTAGATGATGGAAGGAGCAATGATGACATACTTAAAGATGTAAACATTACAAAGTACTGACTTCTAAACATCATTCTACAGAGAACATTAAAATACCATGGTCACGTCAAAGTACACAGCGAACTGGACAGAATAATAATGGAAGGCATGGTTCCTGGACGACGCATCAGGGGCAGACCAAGAAGAAGGTGGTTTCAAGACATTAAGGAGACCTTGAACGTGACAGCGGAAGAAGTGGGAGATCTGGTTAGAGAGAGATTCTTTCAGACGGGTTGTGGTGAATGTAATGTTCTGTGGGAGATCTGGCTAGAGACAGAGATTCTTTCAGACGGGCTGTGGTGAATGTAATGTTCTGTGGGAGATCTGGCTAGAGACAGAGATTCTTTCTGACGGGCTGTGGTGAATGTAATGTTCTGTGGGAGATCTGGCTAGAGACAGAGATTCATTCAGACGGGCTGTGGTGAATGTAACGTTCTGTGGGAGATCTGGCTAGAGACAGATTCGTTCAGACGGGCTGTGGTGAATGTAACGTTCTGTGGGAGATCTGGCTAGAGACAGATTCATTCAGACGGGCTGTGGTGAATGTAACATTCTGTGGGAGATCTGGTTAGAGACAGAGATTCATTCAGACGGGCTGTGGTGAATGCAACATTCTGTGGGGGACCTGGCTAGAGAGAGAGAGAAGAAAGAGAGAGAAGAAAGATATTCTTAAAGTCGTGTTGTGGTATGAGCAACGTTATGTGGGAGACCTGGCTAGAGAGAGAGAGAGAGAGAGAGAGGAGAGAGAGAGGAGAGAGAGAGGAGAGAGAGAGGAGAGAGAGAGAGGAGAGAGAGAAGAAATATATTCTTTAAGACGTGTTGTGATATGAGCAACGCTCTGTTAAGACGTATTGTGATATGAGCAACGTTCTTTGGGAGACCTGGCTAGAGAGAGAGAGAGAGAGAGAGAGAGAGAGAGAGAGAGATAGAAGAAATATATCTTTAAGACGTATTGTGATATGAGCAACGTTCTGTGGGAGACCTGGCTAGAGAGATAGAGAGAAAGATATTCTTTAATACGTGTTGTGGTATGAGCAACGTTCTACAAAGGGCATGCGACCTGATGAAGTTGCACATATTATTTTATTAGAAGATTCAAATGACGATTCTGTCGAAACAAAAAGTGGGAATGATGAAATCTGTTAAAGAAACAAATGATACACTTGACGTTTGCATTATGTTGTGTGCACATATTAATCGTACAAACATATCGTTTTATTGCCATGTATGTGGTCATCTACTGACCGTACATTAACTCACAGTGAATCACATCAACTGGAAGCTGTTTGGATGTTCTCATCATCATCATCGAGTGCCGTCTCCGCAATGAAGGTTGTCTACCATGAAGCGCCATTCTGCTCTGTCTCTTGCTTTGATGGTGCAGGTCGTCATAAGCTGGTTTGTCCATCTTTTGATGTTACACGTCCATGTTAGCCTTGGTCTGCCTCTGCCTCTTTTACCTTGTATTTTCCCTCCAAGATTACTTTTAGTAGGCTGTTGTGTCTGTTAACATGGCCCAAAAATCGCATTTGTCTTGTTTTGTTGATGTTGTTGTTGTTGTTGTTGTTGTTGTTGTTGTTTTGTTCGCCAGCTTTCAACTCTGACGAAGTCCCTAGAGACTAGGAACTGAGTTTTGCGTGTTAATCCATTTTTCCCTGGCAGCCGTGTGCACAGGAGTCCGTTTTGTTTGAATTGTCCTTAGTAGTTCTCTTTTCATTTTATCTGTTTTAAGACTTCATCGTTTGTTTTCTTTTCCTTCCATCCAATTCTACATATTCTTCTATATATCCACATTTCAAAGGCTTTAATTCTCTGTTCTGTTTTCTTGTCTAATGTCCATGTTTCTGCACCATATAGGAATGTTGAGAAGGCATAGCATTTTGCTATTCTTAGTTTTAGCCTTGGTGTTATTTGTTTTGATGTTAGTATATTCTTTATAATTACTTATGTAATAAACATGACAAGAATATAGACTAGATATGAATATAAAAAAGACTAAAACTATGATCATAAACAAAGAAAATTCTCAAGACCTACATTTAAATATCAAAGTTGAAGGAATACATCTGGAGGCAGTCCAGAGCTACAACTACCTGGGACATACTATAACCAATGATGGAAAATGTGCAACTGAAATAAATAAAAGAATAGGAATGGCAAAAAGTAATTTCAATGCCATTAAAAATATACTAACATCAAAACAAATAACACCAGGGCTAAAACTAAGAATAGCAAAATGTTACATCTTATCAATATTCCTGTATGGTGCAGAAACATGGACATTAGACCAGAAAACAGAACAGAAAATTGAAGCCTTTGAAATGTGGATTTATGGAATAATAGGTAGAATTGGATGGAAAGAAAAGAAAACAAACGAGGAAGTTTTAAAACAACTAAAAATGAAAAAAAAAAAAGAACTACTAAACACAATTAGAGCAAGACAAATGACATTTTTTGGTCATGTTAAAAGACACAACGGTCTAATAAAAGTAAAATTAGAAGGGAAAATACAAGGTAAAAGAGGCAGAGGCATACCAAGACTAACATGGACGAGTAACATCAAAAGATGGACAAGTCAGCATATGGCAATCTGCACTATCAAAGCAAGAGACAGAGTGGAATGGCGCTCCATGGTATCCAACCTTCGATGCGGAGAGGGCACTCAATGATGATGGTATTCTTCATAACATGTTTGGATGTTCTACAAATACTCAAAAGCAGTAACAAATATCTAGAACAGTCAGAGAAGAAGAATACTTTTGTATTTTCTCCGTTATGGTAATAATTTGTTTCTTCATTTGCTTCCTTCAGTGCTTTCAGTTAATTTTATTGATGAAGTCTTACTTACTGGTTGCAGCTTGAGATTCAACTAGGTCTGTGACATCAGAAGTCTAGTTTGTTTGACTATAACCAGAACGAT
Organism: Megaustenia siamemsis; assembly: GCA_032433765.1. Lineage (NCBI taxonomy): Eukaryota > Metazoa > Mollusca > Gastropoda > Stylommatophora > Ariophantidae > Megaustenia > Megaustenia siamemsis. The sequence goes on from JAVIAB010000108.1 coordinate 67,253,770, forward strand.
AGAAGAAAGATGTGACGTGACACCAGAAGTCTAGTTTGTTCGACTATAACCAGAGCCATAGAAGGAAACTGTGACGTGACATCAGAAGTCTAGTTTGTTCGACTATAACCAGAGCCATAGAAGGAAACTGTGACGTGACATCAGAAGTCTAGTTTGTTCGACTATAACCAGAGCCATAGAAGGAAACTGTGACGTGACATCAGAAGTCTAGTTTGTTCGACTATAACCAGAACGATAGAAGAAAGATGTGACGTGACATCAGAAGTCTAGTTTGTTCGACTATAACCAGAGCCATAGAAGGAACTGTGACGTGACACCTCACAACTAAACCTATAAATTTGTCATAACATAATTATTTTTTGTTATTTGCAACTTCTTTAAAAGTTGCTAAAAGATATCTAAAGAATTCTCTATTATCTTCACTTCATCAAATATTCACAAATATTTTCATGAAATTAACACACCTTCATTATTTTTATTCGTCATCCATACTCTCTCTCTCTCTCTCACTCTCTCTCTCTCTCTCTCTCTCTCTCTCTCTCACATACTCACACGATATTGCTGTCATTCATGATTTTACATTTTACGTTTCCAACTGATGAAAGCCTTTATATCCGAAACAAAGCAACGAATTATGAGAGCGCCTGTATATCCTTTCACGCCAATTGACTGGTGAAACATTCAAGCGTATGTTTGTGTCTCTGGAGTGTTTGTTTCCCAAACAATCTGTTTGTCCGCAGAGAAACGTTGACATTTTTTTTTATTGACGAACATCGTAGTTAACTGAAGCTCAAGAAAATATTGATGTATGAAAACGTAAAAAGAGTATAAAACGGCTATCAATACGTGTTTTATGCACTCTATAATTGATAAATGGAAACATTAATACGTGATTTGATATCAGAACTATGATCGCATTACGGAAAGAGAATATTCAAGAATATAATCATAAATATAAGTAAAGGTAACGGTATAGTACGAGACTTGAATCGGCGTATCGACAAGCGAGTTTCCATCCATATGTGCTCGGTCGTCTATCCAGAAGTGTTCGGAGACTGCTGGATAGTGTCGCTTCAAGTATCGAAACTGACGATGTGAGGTGGCATTCCTCACCTTCCCAGAGTACTACCCTCGTACCCATATCTGTCAGCGGCTGGGTCGACCGCGGGGGTGTTTTTTTTTTTTCAACCACGAGTACAACTCACACTGCTTCCAGTGGGAACCGAACACGGGTTGTCGGAACGTCGGTAGCCCAGTCGGGTGGTTTTCCCAACTAGGCTACCGAGGCCCCCCCCCCCATAATAAGTATAAATAAATATAAGTATCGCCATCATCATGTTCCGTCTACGCATAAACAGTTGCTTAGAATTGACGTTACGTTCTGTGTCATGCGTGATGGTACCTGCTGTCATAGATTCTTCTGTTGTTGTCAGCATGCTGTAGTTATTACCTGGCTCTACCTTGTATTTTCGGGGGAGCATAAGCGCCTGCGACCTGTGGTCACAATAGCAGGGCCGGCACACCATAGCTGACCAAGATCTAGCAGTTCTACCTCCTCGTGGTCTCCCCCGTAACAGTCTGCGTCGTAACAGACTGGCTAACGGAACCTAGGATCGACGTGTTTTTTAGTTAGCTGAGTGGCAGTGTTCCCTAGCGTTTGGCTTTTCGTGGCAAGGCGCTGTGCCACTGAGTACGGGTTCGATCCTGCCTTGGTCCATTTTTTTTTCTGTTGTTTATTTTTTTATATTTTTTTCCGAGTGCTGTAAACATACCTCTTCCTCTGAATTGATTCACTGGTTATCGCCTTGGAAGTTTCCCTCTATAATAATATTCATTTATCATTATTTGTCCCCGTAGTGGTGGCTGTTACTGATTGAGGACCCAATATTGCAGTACCTCTGGGCTGGACTAGTACTTTCCCAGCGTAGCCTGGGGCAGACGACCCCCAACCTCCAGTAAGAGCCGGGAATGTCAAGAAAGCCAATACGACCCGCCACATCTTATGAGTCAAAGGGCAAGCATGCTCGTATCAACTCGTGGCAATCCATCAATCATCAACCTTGTATTTTCCTCTCCCCTCTAAGATCGTTTCCATTTCAGTTATCGTGTCACTTTAGTGTCCACAAACTTGACTTCATGGAATCTCCTAATATCTCTTTTTTCTGCGTCTCCATTTCAGTTATCGTGTCACTTTAGTGTCCACAAACTTGACTTCATGGAATCTTCTAAGATCTCTTTTTTCTGCGTTCTCATAATTAAAAAAAAAAAGCCTTATCTCTTTTCTTCTTCACACATCTAATTCTCCTTTTGTTTTATAATATATGGTTGAACAACTTAGTTCCCTGTTTATAATCTCCAGTGAACAACTTTAGTTCCCTGTTTTATAATCTGCAGTGAACAACTTTAGTTCCCTGTTTTATAATCTACAGTTGAACAACTTTAGTTCCCTGTTTTATAATCTGCAGTTGAACAACTTTAGTTCCCTGTTTTATAATCTGCAGTGAACAACTTTAGTTCCCTGTTTTATAATCTACAGTTGAACAACTTTAGTTCCCTGTTTTATAATCTGCAGTTGAACAACTTTAGTTCCCTGTTTTATAATCTACAGTTGAACAACTTTAGTTCCTGTTTTATAATCTACAGTTGAACAACTTTAGTTCCTGTTTTATAATCTGCAGTTGAACAACTTTAGTTCCCTGTTTTATAATCTGCAGTTGAACTACTTTAGTTCCCTGTTTTATAATCTACATTTCAGAACTTTAATCTTCTTCTCTGTTTTCAATTCCTGAGTGATGACATCACACATAAGATGATGAAACAGATAGAGCTTTATCACTTTAGTCCTGACTAGAACTGCTGTGTTGGGAGTATACATTTCCTGATGTCCCACATAATGATGTAATTACTACTCACAAGCATCAAACATTTGATAATGAAATAATGAACAGACACCAGTGAAAGAAGAAGAAAACAAATAAGCATTACCGATGCAGTAGAACAGAATATTACATATAGAACAATGAAAATCAGAAGGAAAATAAATAATATTTCTGTTGGAAAATAATACGTAGAATAGAATTGGAAACACATCAAGTTGTAGCATGTATGCTGAAAACGAGAACCTTATTAAAAAAAAGAGATAGAAAAACGTGTGCAGGAGAAATAATAATTATCATGTGCCATGGCCATATTGTCCTTGCATATATCCCTGTCTCTGGTGTTTGTTCCCTGTTAAAGACCCCCAGATGGAAACGTTTTTTTCTTTAGCATTGTCTTATCCACAAATCTTTAATGTTAGTTCTGATGTTTCACTTCATTATTCTTTCTTCTTTCTATCTTCTTTCACTCCAGACTAAGTTGTTTTACATTTTCTGTCATTCATTCCACTAGCTCTCCCACTCCTAATACTTGTCCTTGATTACAACACTCTTCAATTTCTAAAACCTTACTTTGATTACAACACTCTCCCACTCCTAAAATTTGTCCTTCATTACAACTCTCTCCCACTCCTAAAACTTGTCCTTCATTACAACTCTCTCCCACTCCTAAAACTTTTCCTTCATTACAACTCTCTCACACTCCTATTACTTGTCCTTCATTACAACTCTCTCCCACTCCTATTACTTTTCCTTCATTACAACTCTCTCCCACTCCTAAAACTTGTCCTTCATTACAACTCTCTCCCACTCCTAAAACTTTTCCTTCATTACAACTCTCTCACACTCCTATTACTTGTCCTTCATTACAACTCTCTCCCACTCCTATTACTTTTCCTTCATTACAACTCTCTCCCACTTCTATTACTTGTCCTTCATTACAACTTTCTCCCACTCCTATTACTTTTCCTTCATTACAACTCTCTCCCACTCCTATTTCTTTTCCTTCATTACAACTCTCTCCCACTCCCATTACTTTATCTTCATTACAACTCTCTCTCATTCCTATTACTTTTCCTTCATTACAACTCTCTCCCACTCCTATTACTTTTCCTTCATTACAACTCTCCCCCACTCCTAATACGTGTCCTTCATTACAACTCTCTCCCACTCCTATTACGTGTCCTTCATTACAACTCTCTCCCACTCCTATTACTTTTCCTTCATTACAACTCTCTCCCACTCCTATTACTCGTCCTTCATTACAACTCTCTCCCACTCCTATTACTCGTCCTTCATTACAACTCTCTCCCACTCCTATTACTTTTCCTTCATTACAACTCTCTCCCACTCCTATTACTTGTCCTTCATTACAACTCTCTCCCACTCCTATTACTTGTCCTTCATTACAACTTTCTCCCACTCCTATTACTTTTCCTTCATTACAACTCTCTCCCACTCCTATTACTTTTCCTTCATTACAACTCTCTCCCACTCCCATTACTTTTCCTTCATTACAACTCTCTCCCACTCCTATTACTTTTCCTTCATTACAACTCTCTCCCACTCTTATTACTTTTCCTTCATTACAACTCTCCCCCACTCCCATTACTTTATCTTCATTACAACTCTCTCTCATTCCTATTACTTTTCCTTCATTACAACTCTCTCCTAATCCCATTACTTTTCCTTCATTACAACTCTCTCCCACTCCTATTACTTTTCCTTCCTTACAACTCTCTCACACTCCCATTACTTTTCCTTCATTACAACTCTCTCCCACTCCCATTACTTTATCTTCATTACAACTCTCTCCCACTCCTAATACTTGTTCTTCATTACAACTCTCTCCCACTCCTATTACTTGTCCTTCATTACAACTCTCTCCCACTCCCATTACTTTTCCTTCATTACAACTCTCTCCCACTCCTATTACTTTTCCTTCATTACAACTCTCTCCCACTCCTATTACTTGTCCTTCATTACAACTCTCTCCCACTCCCATTACTTTTCCTTCATTACAACTCTCTCCCACTCCCATTACTTTATCTTCATTACAACTCTCTCCCACCCTAATACTTGTTCTTCATTACAGCTCTATACCACTCCTATTACTTGTCCTTCATTACAACTCTCTCCCACTCATAATACTTGTTCTTCATTACAACTCTCTCCCACTCCTAATACTTGTTCTTCATTACAACTCTCTCCCACTCCTAATACTTGTTCTTCATTACAACTCTCTCACACTCCTATTACTTGTCCTTCATTACAACTCTCTCCCACTCCTATTACTTTTCCTTCATTACAACTCTCTCCCACTCCTATTACTTGTCCTTCATTACAACTCTCTCCCACTCCTATTACTTTTCCTTCATTACAACTCTCTCCCACTCCTATTACTTTTCCTTCATTACAACTCTCTCCCACTCCTATTACTTGTCCTTCATTACAACTCTCTCCCACTCCCATTACTTTTCCTTCATTACAACTCTCTCCCACTCCTATTACTTTTCCTTCATTACAACTCTCTCCCACTCCCATTACTTTTCCTTCATTACAACTCTCTCCCACTCTATTACTTTTCCTTCATTACAACTCTCTCCCACTCCTATTACTTGTCCTTCAATACAACTCTCTCCCACTCCCATTACTTTTCCTTCATTACAACTCTCTCCCACTCCCATTACTTTATCTTCATTACAACTCTCTCCCACTCCTAATACTTGTTCTTCATTACAGCTCTATCCCACTCCTATTACTTGTCCTTCATTACAACTCTCTCCCACTCCTAATACTTGTTCTTCATTACAACTCTATCCCACTCCTATTAATTGTCCTTCATTACAACTCTCTCCCACTCCTAATACTTGTTCTTCATTACAACTCTATCCCACTCCTATTACTTGTCCTTCATTACAACTCTCTCCCACTCCTAATACTTGTTCTTCATTACAACTCTATCCCACTCCTATTACTTGTCCTTCATTACAACTCTCTCCCACTCCTAATACTTGTTCTTCATTACAACTCTCTCCCACTCCTATTACTTGTCCTTCATTACAACTCTCTCCCACTCCTATTACTTGTCCTTCATTACAACTCTCTCCCACTCCTATTACTTGTTCTTCATTACAACTCTCTCCCACTCCTATTACTTGTTCTTCATTACAACTCTCTCCCACTCCCATTACTTTATCTTCATTACAACTCTCTCCCACTCCTATTACTTGTTCTTCATTACAACTCTATCCCACTCCTATTACTTGTCCTTCATTACAACTCTCTCCCACTCCTAATACTTGTTCTTCATTACAACTCTCTCCCACTCCTATTACTTGTTCTTCATTACAACTCTCTCCCACTCCTATTACTTGTTCTTCATTACAACTCTCTCCCACTCCCATTACTTTATCTTCATTACAACTCTCTCCCACTCCTATTACTTGTCCTTCATTACAACTCTCTCCCACTCCTATTACTTGTCCTTCATTACAACTCTCTCCCACTCCTATTACTTGTCCTTCATTACAACTCTCTCCCACTCCTATTACTTGTCCTTCATTACAACTCTCTCCCACTCCTATTACTTGTCCTTCATTACAACTCTCTCCCACTCCTATTACTTGTCCTTCATTACAACTCTCTCCACTCCTATTACTTGTCCTTCATTACAACTCTCTCCCACTCCTATTACTTGTCCTTCATTACAACTCTCTCCCACTCCTATTACTTGTCCTTCATTACAACTCTCTCCCACTCCTATTACTTTTCCTTCATTACAACTCTCTCCCACTCCTATTACTTGTCCTTCATTACAACTCTCTCCCACTCCCATTACTTGTCCTTCATTACAACTCTCTCCCACTCCTATTACTTTTCCTTCATTACAACTCTCTCCCACTCCCATTACTTTTCCTTCATTACAACTCTCTCCCACTCCTATTACTTTTCCTTCATTACAACTCTCTCCCACTCCTATTACTTGTCCTTCATTACAACTCTCTCCCACTCCTATTACTTGTTCTTCATTACAACTCTCTCCCACTCCTATTACTTGTTCTTCATTACAACTCTCTCCCACTCCCATTACTTTATCTTCATTACAACTCTCTCCCACTCCTATTACTTGTCCTTCATTACAACTCTCTCCCACTCCTATTACTTGTCCTTCATTACAACTCTCTCCCACTCCTATTACTTGTCCTTCATTACAACTCTCTCCCACTCCTATTACTTGTCCTTCATTACAACTCTCTCCCACTCCTATTACTTGTCCTTCATTACAACTCTCTCCCACTCCTATTACTTGTCCTTCATTACAACTCTCTCCCACTCCTATTACTTGTCCTTCATTACAACTCTCTCCCACTCCTATTACTTGTCCTTCATTACAACTCTCTCCCACTCCTATTACTTGTCCTTCATTACAACTCTCTCCCACTCCTATTACTTTTCCTTCATTACAACTCTCTCCCACTCCTATTACTTGTCCTTCATTACAACTCTCTCCACTCCCATTACTTGTCCTTCATTACAACTCTCTCCCACTCCTATTACTTTTCCTTCATTACAACTCTCTCCCACTCCCATTACTTTTCCTTCATTACAACTCTCTCCCACTCCTATTACTTTTCCTTCATTACAACTCTCTCCCACTCCTATTACTTGTCCTTCAATACAACTCTCTCCCACTCCCATTACTTTTCCTTCATTACAACTCTCTCCCACTCCCATTACTTTATCTTCATTACAGCTCTCTCCCACTCCTAATACTTGTTCTTCATTACAGCTCTATCCCACTCCTATTACTTGTCCTTCATTACAACTCTCTCCCACTCCTAATACTTGTTCTTCATTACAACTCTATCCCACTCCTATTACTTGTCCTTCATTACAACTCTCTCCCACTCCTAATACTTGTCCTTCAATACAACTCTCTCCACTCCCATTACTTTTCCTTCATTACAACTCTCTCCCACTCCCATTACTTTATCTTCATTACAACTCTATCCCACTCCTATTACTTGTCCTTCATTACAACTCTCTCCCACTCCTAATACTTGTTCTTCATTACAACTCTCTCCCACTCCTATTACTTGTCCTTCATTACAACACTTTCACGTTCTAGTGTTTGCCTGTGAGGTGTTTAAAGAAAAGCTGTATTCTCCCAAGTCACGTCAAAAGCTCCCTGTGGACAGTGACGTCATCTAGTGTTTCTTCATTAGCTGTCTATGGTCTACACTATTCTAGAATACTACTTTCTGTTAACTTTTGAAATCGTATTCTCTTTGTAAATTGTCGATGACTCACTTCTGTATAACATGATGGGATGTATGTAATAATGAGTTTCTTTCCTTATACCCAGCAATATAGGTCCGTTACAGAAACTGGTGACGTTCATTATAGGCAAAGTTGTCATTACTGGAGTTGATAAGCTGTCATTACTGGAGTCGATATGCTGTCATTACTGGAGTTGAGATAAGCTGTCATTATTGGAGTCGATAAGCTGTCATTACTGGAGTTAAGATAAGCTGTCATTATTGGAGTTAAGATAAGCTGTCATTACTGGAGTCGATAAGCTGTCATTACTGGAGTCGATAAGCTGTCATTACTGGAGTTAAGATAAGCTGTCATTACTGGAGTTAAGATAAGCTGTCATTACTGGAGCCGATAAGCTGTCGTTACTGGAGTTAAGATAAGCTGTCATTACTGAAGTCGATAAGTTGTCATTACTGGAGTTTACCTTCACTATTTTATTTTACAATATGTGAGTTCTCGCGCTCACATTTTGTTGATTCTGTCTCAATTCTCCGCAGTTCTAAGACTTCATTCATTGTTTTCCTTCATGTGTATCCTATTCCCTACAACGACATTCAGTTGGGCTTCTGTGTTCTTGTTTAATTATGTTTGTAATGTAAGCGGCAATTTGTGTTTGGGGGAGAGCACGTGACACTGTTGCTGTGTCTCTTTTGGTCACATGACCTTTGTGGCTGTTCCGCTTGTTTGTTGACATTGGAGATGTCGAATATAAAAGAAAAAAAAAAAAAGAGCCCCGTCACGCCAAGTGACGTATAGAGAATATGGTGTCAGTGACCGTAATTTTGACAGACCTTCGGTACATGATTTTTAGGGTAATGTGGTCGGTATTACGCCCGTGCCGCTTTACTTTCCCAGAAAAAAATCAGGTACCCATTTAAGGCTGGGTGAACCCGGAAGCCGTCGATTGGGATCGAACCCGACCTCTTGTCTCTTGTAGTCCAGTTCTCTAACCAGCGAGCTATCGCGGCTCCTGTTGTCGAATATGTCGGGCCGAAAATATAAGATCTATAAGGTGTGATACTAGCGGTAGGCGCTCTTTTCTGATCGGAAAGACACAAAAGAGCAGGTAAACAAGAAGATGAAGATGTTGATGAAGAGAATAAGAAAGATTATTGATATTAAAAAATAAGGCCAAAAAACTAATAGAAAATAGAAGTGAATATCTTGAATTAGAAGTTTGCATTTCGTGTCTTCTCCTGCTTCTGTGTTCAGTCGATGAAGACTTTTCATCATTGTGAACCCTTAAAATGACGTGGAATGGATGTAGTTGCGCTATGTTGTGTGTTACAACAAACTATGAGATCTGCTTCTTTACATACAAACATGCGACTTTAGTCGACTTTGCCTTCCTTATTTCATCTCTTCATATTTTGTTAGTGTTTTGGGACACAGTATGAAGTTCAGGTGGGATCTTGTTCAGTTCTTGTTCACTGGTCCAGCCACAATTATTTGCAAGTTTTTTATTTTTATTTTCCTCCTTTTAATTAACTGTATCAACTCAATGTGTCACTATGTCACAACCACCGGCAGTGCTTTAGCCTTATAAACAGACTTGACATCATCCCCATCCACTTACTAGTGCATGTCTATGATGGATACATTTACCCTACAATTATTTCTATCTTCTGTCAACAAATCATAGCTTCATCTATCTTCTGTCAACAAATTATAGCTTCATCTATCTTCTGTCACCAAATTATAGCTTCATCTATCTTCTGTCAACAATTTATAACTTCATCTATCTTCTGTCAACAAATCAAAAGCTTCATCTATCTTCTGTCACCAAATCATAGCTTCATCTATCTTCTGTCAACAAATTATAACTTCATCTATCTTCTGTCACCAAATTATAGCTTCATCTATCTTCTGTCAACAAATTATAGCTTCATCTATCTCGTATCAACAAATCATAATTCAATGTACCCCCTATTCACAGATCTATCAAAAATATAATGATATATACTCTCAACAGATCCCAGTTACCCCTCTAACTTATATCAAAAATCCCTCGCTTCATCTGTCTTCGATCATCACATCAAGTTCCATTTATCTTCTATCAACAAATGATAAATCGTCCTTATCTTATATCAACAATTGATAAATCCATCTACCTTCTAACAACAGTTCGATTTAATCACAACATCGCATCACCAGGTTAACTCATTATAGGCCTACCATGTCAATCACTCTAACATCATCTCTGTCCCGTGGTGATGCCAATAATTCCAACATCTCTGTCCCGTGGTGATGCCAATAATTCTAACATCTCTGCCCCGTGGTGATGCCAATAATTCCAACATCATCTCTGCTCCGTGGTGATGCCAATAATTCCAACATCATCTCTGCCCCGTGGTGATGCCAATAATTCTAACATCTCTGCCCCGTGGTGATACCAATAATTCCAACATCATCTCTACCCCGTGGTGATGCCAATAATTCCAACATCATCTCTGCCCGTGGTGATGCCAATATTCCAACATCATCTCTGCCCCGTGGTGATGCCAATAATTTTAACAACATCTCTGCCCGTGGTGATGCTAATAATTCCAACATCATCTCTGCCCCATGGTAATGCCAATAATTCAAGCAACATCTCTAACCCGTGGTGATGCCAATAATTCAAACAACATCTCTACCCCGTGGTGATGCCAATAATTCCAACAACATCTCTACCCCGTGGTGATGCCAATAATTCAAACTACATCTCTACCCCGTGGTGATGCCAATAATTCAAACAACAACTCTGCCCCGTGGTGATGCCAATAATTCAAACTACATCTCTACCCCGTGGTGATGCCAATAATTCAAACAACATCTCTACCCCGTGGTGATGCCAATAATTCAAACAACATCTCTACCCCGTGGTGATGCCAATAATTCAAACAACATCTCTACCCCGTGGTGATGCCAATAATTCAAACAACATCTCTACCCCGTGGTGATGCCAATAATTCCAACATCAACTCTGCCCCGTGGTGATGCCAATAATTCAAACATCATCTCTACCACGTGGTGATGCCAATAATTCCAACATCATCTATACCACGTGGTGATGCCAATAATTCAAACAAATCTCTACCCCGTGGTGATGCCAATAATTCAAACAACATCTCTACCACGTGGTGATGCCAATAATTCCAACATCATCTCTACCACGTGGTGATGCAATAATTCAAACAACATCTCTACCCCGTGGTGATGCCAATAATTCAAACAACATCTCTACCACGTGGTGATGCCAATAATTCAAACAACATCTCTACCCCGTGGTGATGCCAATAATTCCAACATCATCCCTGCCCCGTGGTGATGCCATAATTCCAACATCATCTCTACCCCGTGGTGATGCCAATAATTCCAACATCATCTCTGCCCCGTGGTGATGCCAATAATTCCAACATCATCTCTGCCCCGTGGTGATGCCAATAATTCCAACATCATCTCTGCCCCGTGGTGATACCAATAATTCCAACATCATCCCTGCCCCGTGGTGATGCCAATAATTCCAACATCATCCCTGCCCCGTGGTGATGCCAATAATTCCAACATCATCTCTGCCCCGTGGTGATGCCAATAATTCCAACATCATCTCTGCCCGTGGTGATGCCAATAATTCCAACATCATCTCTGCCCCGTGGTGATGCCAATAATTCCAACATCATCTCTGCCCCATGGTGATGCCAATAATTCTAACATCATCTCTGCCCCGTGGTGATACCAATAATTCCAACATCATCTCTGCCCCGTGGTGATGCCAATAATCCCAACATCATCTCTGCCCCGTGGTGATGCCAATAATTCCAACATCATCTCTGCCCCGTGGTGATGCCAATAATTCCACCATCATCTCTGCCCCGTGGTGATGCCAATAATTCCAACATCATCTCTGCCCCGTGGTGATGCCAATAATTCCAACATCATCTCTGCCCCGTGGTGATGCCAATAATTCCAAACAACATATCTGCCCTGTGGCCCCGTCATATCTCACCTTGTTGTACTGACAAGTCACCGTATTTGATTATGTAGATGCCCAGTAGTGAGACATACATACTCGCGATATAGATGTTGGCAATAACAGATGACGTATATATAGACAGACGTGATAACTTTTGTTGCTAAATGTTGGCAATAACAGATGATGTATATATAGACAGACGTGATAACTGTTGTTGCTCAATGTTAGCAATAACAGATGACGTATATATTGACAGACGTGATAACTGTTGTTGCTAAATGTGGCAATAACTAACAGCATAATTTACAGATATGTGTCTGTGTTTGTGTTCAGACAATGGAAGTAACAACTTAGGCATCTACAGTTAGGTGGCTAGTGCTTCTAGATTCTTGTTCAGCTTCCGCTCCTTTGTTTTCTATGTAGTGTTCACATCAATCGTAACAGGCATAATTACAAATGGCTCAGCTCCGGTTTGGTGACATCTTTGTACAGTAAGTAATCAAGTGCCCTGACGAGAGCCACAACAACTTATCTGTTCATCGTTCGTATGTTGAGCACTACTGTAGCACGTTTACGACATTCCATGTTGAAACACTTCTGTAGCACGTTTTCGACATTCCATGTTGAACACTTCTGTAGCACGTTTACGACATTCCATGTTGAACACTTCTGTAGCACGTTTTCGACATTCCATGTTGAACACTTCTGTAGCTCCACATTTAAGATCTTTGCCGGGCTAGGACGTCCTACATCCCTGACTCCCATTAAGATCTTTGCAGAGCCTAGAACGTCCTACATCCCTGACTCCCTTTTAAGATCTTTGCTGAGCCTAGAACGTCCTACACCCCAGACTCCCCATTAAGATCTTTGCTGAACCCAGAATGTCCTACATCCATGACTCACCTTTAGGATCTGTGCTGAACCTAGAACGTCCTATATCCCTGACTCTCATTTAAGGTCTTTGCTGGCCTAAAACGTCCTACATCCCTGACTCCCCTTTAAGACCTTTGCTGAGCCTAAAACCTCCTACATCCCTGACTCACCATTTAAGATCTTTGCTGGGCCTAAAACGTCCTACATCCCTGACTCCCATTTAAGATCTTTGCTGAACCAGAACGTCCTACAACCCTGACTCTCCTTTAAGATCTTTGCTGGGCCTAAAACGTCCTACGTCCCTGACTCACCATTTAAGATCTTTGCTGGGCCTAAAACGTCCTACATCCCTGACTCACCATTTAAGATCTTTGCTGGGCCTAGGACGTCCTACATCCTTGACTCCCATTTAAGATCTTTGCTGAACCCAGAACGTCCTACATCCCTGACTCACATTTAAGATCTTTGCTGGGCCTAAAACGTCCTACATCCCTGACTCACCATTTAAGATCTTTGCTGGGCCTAGGACGTCCTACATCCTGACTCCCTTTTAAGATCTTTGCTGGGCTAGAACGTCCTACATCCCTGACTCCCATTTAATATCTTTGCTGGGTCTAAAACGTCATACATCCCTGACTCACCATTTAAGATCTTTGCTGGGCCTAGGACGTCCTACATCCTGACTCCCTTTTAAGATCTTTGCTGGGCCTAGAACGTCCTACATCCCTGACTCCCATTAAGATCTTTGCTGGGCCTAAAACGTCCTACATCCCTGACTCCCATTTAAGATCTTTGCTGGGCCTAAAACGTCCTACATCCCTGACTCCCATTTAAGATCTTTGCTGAGCCTAAAACGTCCTACATCTCTGACTCACCATTTAAGATCTTTGCTGAACCCAGAACGTCCACCATCCCTGACTCCCATTTAAGATGTTTGCTGGGCCTAAAACGTCCTACATCACTGACTCACCATTTAAGATCTTTGCTGGGCCTAGGACGTCCTACATCCCTGACTCCCTTTTAAGATCTTTGCTGGGCCTAGAACGTCCTACACCCCAGACTCCCCATTAAGATCTTTGCTGAACCCAGAACGTCCTACATCCATGACTCACCTTTAGGATCTTTGCTGGGCCTAAAACGTCCTATATCCCTGACTCTCATTTAAGGTCTTTGCTGGGCATAGAACGTCCTACATCCCTGACTCCCATTTAAGATCTTTGCTGGGCCTAGGACGTCCCACATCCCTGACTCACCATTTAAGTTTTTTGCTGGGCCTAGAACGTCCTACATCCCTGACTCACCATTTAAGATCTTTGCTGGGCTAGGACGTCCACATCCCTGACTCACCATTTAAGATCTTTGCTGGACACATGACGTCCTACATCCCTGACTGACCATTTAAGATCTTTGCTGGGCCTAGGACGTCCTACATCCCTGACTCACCATTTAAGATCTTTGCTAGACCCATGACGTCCTACATCCCTGACTCTCCATTTAAGATCTTTGCTGAACCCAGGACGTCCTACATCCCTGACTCACCATTTACCATCTTAGCTGGACTCATGACGTCTTACATCTCCTGTACTGGAAGATCTGGGCGAGTGTCGCAGACATCGCAATTGATATAAACTACAAGACAACTCATTTACACCAATGCAACGCCCATTTAATGTGGGGTCACGTCGAGGAATAGTTGTCAGACAAACGGAGACCCCAAGATCAAGCATCACTGGAGTTGCTTAAAAGCGGCAAATTCAAGAACTTGATCCGGGTAGAGAGCAAGGGGGCGAGAGTGTTAACATTAATGTCACAGCGCTCCTCAGAAATAGAAGTACAATTACATTTGGGATATGTTTAGCGTTTGTAGAACAACACTGAGACAACAGCAACATTGACTAGACATCGATTGGTTGGCACGTCTCCCTGACACACACCATCACAAGTCGTATCTACAACAAGTCCAGATCAATGAATTCAAAACTCCCCTCGTTTTTATTTACAGAATCATTGGATTCTGAAGACACAAACACGATAAATGTCACCCCAGAACTATCAGTTATCTATAAATATAATGACAGTTTTTGTTGGCCTGAGCACACAAGAAACGAATACTTTCATTTAACTTGTTTAATGTAGACCATGGAGGGACGAGAATTGTTGTCTCTTTACTTGACAAATATTTCTGGGTAAAAAGACAATATTGATTGTTTGAAGTGCCGCGGGCGTTGTTCTAAACCACATACTACAGGCATGGCATGAGTTGTCAACATTTCTGTCAGGTCCGTATGTCTTTGAGCTGTTGTTTAGTGTTTGTGACGTAGGAGCCAATTTATTATTGTACAGAGGGGGGTGAGGGGGCGGGGGGGGGGCACACCTGTTTGTGCCTGCAGTTCTGATGAGCCTGGTTAAATGTCCGATAGTTGCTGTTGATTCATGTCTCCTGGTTAAATGTCCGATGTTTGCTGTTGATTCATGTCTCCTGGTTAAATGTCCGATGTTTGCTGTTGATACATGTTCGTGGTTAAATGTCCGATGCTTGCTGTTGATTCATGTCTCGTGGTTAAATGTCCGATGTTTGCTGTTGATACATGTTTCGTGGTTAAATGTCCGATGCTTGCTGTTGATTCATGTCTCGTGGTTAAATGTCCGATGCTTGCTGTTGATTCATGTCTCGTGGTTAAATGTCCGATGTTTGCTGTTGATTCATGTCTCCTGGTTAAATGTCCGATGTTTGCTGTTGATACATGTCTCGTGGTTAAATGTCCGATGTTTGCTGTTGATTCATGTCTCCTGGTTAAATGTCCGATGTTTGCTGTTGATACATGTTTCGTGGTTAAATGTCCGATGTTTGCTGTTGATTCATGGCTCCTGGTTAAATGTCCACTGTTTGCTGTTGATTCATGGCTCCTGGTTAAATGTCCGAAGTTTGCTGTTGATTCATGGCCCCTGGTTAAATGTCCACTGTTTGCTGTTGATTCATGGCTCCTGGTTAAATGTCCGAAGTTTGCTGTTGATTCATGGCCCCTGGTTAAATGTCCACTTTTTGCTGTTGATTCATTCCTCCTGGTTAAATGTCCGAAGTTTGCTGTTGATTCATGCCCCTGGTTAAATGTCCGATAGTTGCTGTTGATTCATTCCTCCTGGTTAAATGTCCGATGGTTGCTGTTGATTCAAGGCACCTGGTTAAATGTCCGATGGTTGCTGTTGATTCAAGGCACCTGGTTAAATGTCCGATGTTTATTGGGATATTACATTAATGCCACTTAGAGTTACTTTAGCTTTTTTCTCTCTCCCTCACTTTCCTTCTCTGTCCATCTCTCTGTCCATCTCTCTGTCCATCTCTCTGTCCATCTCTGTGTCCATCTCTCTGTCCATCACTCTGTCCATTCTTCTATCTGATTCTTTCTGTCAAACTCTTAAATCAGTAACTATTCTTATCATTCATCAAATAATGACATACACGCAGATTTCATAGATCAGCTCTGCACAAGTTCTGCCAGTCATAGTTTTAGCTGAGCTTACATCTGTCTGCTGTCATATTTCTAGAAAAGATTAAGTCGACATGCTGATGACAAAATATAGCAAACCAAACCAACCAATAGAGTACTAGCCATGTGAGAAATATGAAAGGTTTGCCAAGTACATGGGATACAGAACACAAGCTTTGCCAGAAAATGGATACAGAACACAGTGTTTGCCAAAAACATGGAATACAAAACACAGGGTTTGTCAAGAACATGTAACAGAACACAGGGTTTGCCAAGAACATGGGATACAAAACACAGAGTTTATCAAGAACATGGGATACAGAACATAGGGTTTGCCAAGAACATGGGATACAGAACACAAGGATTGCCAAGAACATGGATACAGAACACAAGGTTTGCCAAGAACATGGGATACAGAACACAAGGTTTGCCAAGAACATGGAATACAAAACACAGGGTTTGCCAAGAACATGGGATAAAGAACACATGATTTGTCTAGAACATGGGATACAAAACACAGAGTTTGCCAAGAACATGGGATACAAAACACAAGGTTTGCCAATAACATGGGATACAAAACACAGAGTTTGCCAAGAACATGGGATACAAAACACAGAGTTTGCCGAGAACATGGAATACAAAACACAGGGTTTGCCAAGAACATGGGAACACAACACAGGGTTTGCCAAGAACATGGGATACAGAACACAGGGTTTGTCGAGAACATGGGATACAGAACACAAGGTTTGCCAAGAACATGGTATACAGAACACAAGTGTTGCCAAGAACATGGGATACAGAACACAAGGTTTGCCAAGAACATGGAATACAAAACACAGGGTTTGCCAAGAACACGGGATAAAGAACACAGGATTTGTCTAGAACATGGGATACAAAACACAGAGTTTGCCAAGAACATGGGATACAAAACACAAGGTTTGCCAATAACATGGGATACAAAACACAGAGTTTGCCAAGAACATTGGATACAAAACACAGAGTTTGCCGA
Source organism: Megaustenia siamemsis (assembly GCA_032433765.1). Classification (NCBI taxonomy): domain Eukaryota; kingdom Metazoa; phylum Mollusca; class Gastropoda; order Stylommatophora; family Ariophantidae; genus Megaustenia; species Megaustenia siamemsis. The sequence continues at coordinate 67,271,293 of JAVIAB010000108.1, forward strand.
GAACATGGGATACAAAACACAGGGTTTGCCAAGAACATGGGATACAGAACACAGGGTTTGCCGAGAACATGGGATACAGAATACAGGGTTTGCCGAGAACATGGGATACAAAACACAAGGTTTGCCGAGAACATGGGATACAAAACACAAGGTTTGCCAAGAACATGGGATACAAAACACAAGGCTTGCTACAAAAATGATGTCCACTACCAGTTGAATGGAAAAAATGTCACAATTTGTAGACTCGGAACAGATCATAGACGATTCAAGCCCTGTCAAGACACACAGGATATGAACCTCTCATTACGTGACTGAGGTACGGAATCTGCAATACCTGCTACGAGAATACACAAGGTTTTTTTTCTTAAAATATTTCATTTTCTTTTCTTTACCCTTTTCTTTAAAACATATTTTTTTAAGTTTCATATTTTTTAAAACCATTACTTTTGCCTGTTCACTTTAGTTCTTTTCTAAGCCATTACTTTTCTTTCAATTTTATCATTTTCTTAATTCATTGCATTTTGAAATTGCATCAGAAAACATTACTTCTGATGTCCCTGACTTAAACCATTATTTTATCACATTTCATTCCTTTCTCAAGCCATTACATTTTGCGATGGTACTTCCAATGTTTTGATTTTCTCTCATCTCTCATATCTCTCTTGCTCTCCCATCTTTCTCTCGCTCTCCAATCTTTCTCTCCCTCTCCCATCTCTCTCTCGCTCTCCCAACTTTCTCTCGCTCTCCCATCACTCTCTCGCTTTTTCATCTTTACCTCGCTTTCCCATCACTCTCTCGCTCTTCCATCTCTCTCTCTCTCTCTCTCTCTTCGTTCCCATTATCTTACTCTTCTCCCATTACATAGCCCTCCTCTCCTTCCCTTCATCTTTCATTCTCCGCACTCCTTTACCCAATATACGACCTCTCTCTATATCATCCTATTGAAGTTAGATAACACCATTGAGTTATTTGCGGGTCATCATCATTGAGTTATTGAGTTATTTGCGGGTCATCATTATTGACTTACTGAGTTATTTGCGGGTCATCATCATTGAGTTATTTAGTTATTTGTGGGTCATTATCATTGCACTCCGAACATGTCCATAGGTGCTCAGATCCCCTACTCAGCAATTCCCTCAGTGTCCAGCGACTGACGACTCCAGTTCTATGTTGGTTGATAAGTCTTCTTACACGGCCACTAAGTTTCTCGTTTCTGGCTGTGCCCATCTTAACTCCCATCTCTTTCATCCGAAGTAGTGATGTGGACTCGTGGTTGTCGAAGTCCTGTGCCCTTGCCACATCTCGGAGGGCATTGATGATGAAGGTAACACACTTGTCTGTTCGAACAGCTCTGTCTCGACGGTGTGAAGTCTTGCCTATCGATGAGTTCCTCTCCTTTTGTTGCATGGTGTGTCTGCCCACTAGAGGTTGTGGGCTATGAAACGTTGGAGATAGTCTCCGAGAGACGTTCTTCAGCTTTACAACTGCCTACCATTTTCTTGTTTTACTCCCTGTTTTGTCTTTCAGCTATTGCCAATGTCATTACATTTACGCAAAGCTTTTGTGAGAGTCATACTAAAACACCAGCATAGACTTGCAGAACGTATCCTTCCCGACACTCAATGTGGCTTCAGAGCCAGGAGATCAACCATAGACATGATTTTCACACTTAGACAATTACAAGAAAAATGTCGAGAACAAAATATGCCGCTCTATATTGTCTTTGTGGATCTCACAAAGGTCTTCGATTCAGTAAATAGAAATGTGTTCTACAGGGTGTTTGAAGGCATAGGCTGCCCACCTAAATTACTTCAGCTGATTACGTCCTTTCATGAAAACATGAATGCTAAAATCCACTTTGATGGGAGTTCATCACAGAGTTTTAAAGTCAACATCGGAGAGAAACAGGGATGTGTCCTTGCCCCCCACCCTTTTTGGTATATTTTTTGCTGCCCTCCCAAATTACGCCTTCGAGAAACAGCTCAGAAGATATTTACATTCGCATAAGATTAGATGGCTCACTGTTCAACTTAGCACGACTAAGAGCAAACACCAAAACAAATGTTGCCCTACTTAAAGAATTTTTATTTGTTGACGATGCAGCCCTAGTCGCTCATAGTGAAGCCACCCTACAATCGCTGATCAACAACCTGGACAAAGCATGCGACCTTTTTTCACTGTCAATTAGTGTTCAGAAAACTGTAATACTAAGTCAAGACGACATCAAACCTATAATAATCACTCTGAAAGATTGTCCACTAGAATTAGTTCAGAAATTCACGTATCTTGGATCCATAATTACGCAAACCACTTCTCTTGATGATGAAATAAACAGCCGATTTGTACGGCAGCTACGACTTTCGGCAAACTCACAGAAAGGGCCTGGAACAACAGGAAGCTAACACTAAAGACCAAACTCTTAATATATCAAACTTGTGTGCTTAGCACACTATTATATGGATCTGAAACCTGCACAACAAACTTAAATCACGAAAAAAGACTAAATGTCTTCCACATGCGATGCCTCCGCAGAATAATGCACATCAAATGGCAGGACAAAATAACCAACTCAACTGTCCTGCAACGTGTCAAGACCCCAACAATCATGTCGATGTTCAGTTGTCGAAGACTAAGATGGCTGGGGCATGTCCAGCGAATGGAAGAAAAGCGCATCCCCAAGCAAATACTATATGGTGAACTAACACACGGAAAAAGACAAATCGGCAGACCTAAACTACGATATAGAGATATCTGTAAATCATCTCTGAATGACTTCTCCATTTGTGAATATGACTGGGAACATCTGGCAAGTTATCGTACATCATGGAGAGCATGTATAAGGAACGGTATAACATCATTTGAGACTGTGCTAAGGCAAAACTTAGAAGAGAAAAGACTCATAAAAAAGGATGGAAAACCCTATGGATCAGTGGGCCTGACTTGTTCATTCTGCGGCCGTGTGTGTTTGTCAAACATTGGTAGAATTAGCCACGAGAGAAGCTGTTAGACAAAAGCACAACCTCAAAAAAATACACAATAGCCTCCACTAGACCGTCTGACGAGACAAAAAGGGCCATATATACATTTACGTATACATCCAATGTATTTACATTTGCCACTCCATGTTTGTTAACGTCACTTCCTGTCTACAACCCAATTCACGGCTGCTGGCTCTAATGATAAAGTGGCATTTTTGTGTTGGATAGTTCATAAAGTTATAAACTGAAAAACTTCGCGCCATGAATGACCGATGATGTCTTGAGTCGGCTATATTCCATCTTGCTCTTAACACGAGTACATTATTGGGGAGTGGTTCCAGGTTGTAACCACATATATCTTCACTTTCTAGATTATGTTTAATGTTTGATGTTTAATGTTTAATGTTTGATGTTTGATGTTTGTATGCCCGATACATTAGTAGGTTCATGTTTGTGACAATAATTGTTTCAGAGATTGATAAATGTGACAAGAATTGTGTCATATATTGATTAATTTGATAATAATGGTTTCAGATATTAATTAATGTGACAATACATGTTTCATAGATTGATAAATGTGACAAGAATTGTGTCTTATATTGATTAATGTGATATTAATAGTTTCAGAAAATAGAATTACAACAACTTAAATGGTTTGGCCACCTGGTCAGAATGAATCCTCACCAATCACCATCAAGGGCGTTCTTCTGGAGAATGCATGGAAAAAGACCAAGAGGAAGACCTAGAAGAAGATGGATAGATGCTGTGACAGAGACATGTAACAACAAAGGAAAATCACTAATTCAGACAGATCGCGCAGTTCAAGAACGACAAATGTTATAAACCACGACACCTTTAGGTATCAGTGAAAAGAGAAAAGAAGAAGATGGATAGATGCAGTGACAGAGACATGTAACAACAAAGGAAAATCACTAATTCAGACAGTTCGAGCAGCTCAAGAACGACAAATGATATAAACCACGACACCTTTTAGGTATCAGTGAACAGAGAAAAGAAGAAGATGAAGAGGAATTGTTTCAGATATTGATTAATGTGACAATAAAGTTTTCAGAGATAGATAAATGTGACAAGAATTATGTCATATATTGACTAATGTGACAAGAAATGTTTCAGATATTGATTAATGTGACACTTTCTTGAGTGAATCTTCCATTTATACTCACATATGTGATACAAATACAACAAGATAACGTTTCTTCGTGAACTATCATGAACGGTTACGTAAATGAAAGTAAGAGTTTATAGCAATCGTAACAGTAGCAGTAATACACGAGAATAACATGAGAATAGCATGAGAATAGCATGAGAATAACATGAGAATAACATGACAATAACATGAGAATAACATGAGAAAAAGACTACGAATTATCTTAAAAAAAAACATTGAATATGAACATGTCTAATTTCTAGGGTCTACATGACGTGTTGACTGGGTGACTGGGATTAAAGGTCACGTCAATAACAAAATAATAATAAAATACTATGATCACGTCATACGACAGAGTGGGTTGGATAAACAATATTGGAAGGCATGGTTCCTGGGCGACGCATCCGGGGTTGGCCACAACGAAGGTGGTTTCAAGAAACGAAGGAGACCTTAAACATGACAACAGAAAAAAAGGGAGATCTGGCTAGAGAGAGAGAGAGATTCTTTGAGACGGGCTGTGGTAAATGCAACGTTCTGTGGGAGATCTGGCTAGAGACATAGATTCTTTCTGACGGGCTGTGGTGAATGCAACGTTCTGTGGGAGATCTGGCTAGAGACATAGATTCTTTCTGACGGGCTGTGGTGAATGCAACGTTCTGTGGGAGATCAGGCTAGAGACATAGATTCTTTCTGACGGGCTGTGGTGAATGCAACGTTCTGTGGGAGATCTGGCTAGAGACATAGATTCTTTCAGACGGGCTGTGGTGAATGCAACGTTCTGTGGGAGATCTGGCTAGTGACTGAGATTCTTTCTGACGGGCTGTGGTGAATGCAACGTTCTGTGGGAGATCAGGCTAGAGACATAGATTCTTTCTGACGGGCTGTGGTGAATGCAACGTTCTGTGGGAGATCTGGCTAGAGACATAGATTCTTTCTGACGGGCTGTGGTGAATGCAACGTTCTGTGGGAGATCAGGCTAGAGACATAGACTCTTTCAGACGGGCTGTGGTGAATGCAACGTTCTGTGGGAGATCAGGCTAGAGACAGAGAGTCTTTCAGACGGGCTGTGGTGAATGCAACGTTCTGTGGGAGATCTGGCTAGTGACTGAGATTCTTTCTGGCGGGCTGTGGTGAATGCAACGTTCTGTGGGATATCAGGCTAGAGACAGAGAGTCTTTCAGACGGGCTGTGGTGAATGCAACGTTCTGTGGGAGATCTGGCTAGTGACTGAGATTCTTTCAGACGGGCTGTGGTGAATACAACGTTCTGTGGGAGATCTGGCTAGAGACAGAGAGTCTTTCAGACGGGCTGTGGTGAATGCAACGTTCTGTGGGAGATCTGGCTAGTGACTGAGATTCTTTCAGACGGGCTGTGGTGAATACAACGTTCTGTGGGAGATCTGGCTAGAGACCGAGAGTCTTTCTGACGTGCTGTGGTGAAAGCAACCTTCTGTGGGAGATCTGGCTAGAGAATGAGATTCTTTCTGACGGGCTGTGGTGAATGCAACCTTCTGTGGGAGATCTGGCTAGAGAATGAGATTCTTCCAGACGGGCTGTGGTAAATGCAACGTTCTGTGGGAGATCTGGCTAGAGAATGAGATTCTTTCTGACGGGCTGTGGTGAATGCAACCTTCTGTGGGAGATCTGGCTAGAGAATGAGATTCTTCCAGACGGGCTGTGGTAAATGCAACGTTCTGTGGGAGATCTGGCTAGAGAATGAGATTCTTTCTGACGGGCTGTGGTGAATGTAACGTTCTGTGGGAGATCTGGCTAGAGACAGGGATTCTTTCTGACGGGCTGTGGTGAATGTAACGTTCTGCAAAGAATATGCTTCCTGGTGGTGACAGTGCTGTCCACGCGCAGTATACAAACTAAATATTTAAATTTCATAAGCGGAAAATAAAATCATTTTGACCAACTGGATCTACACCTTCTTCATTGTCCCCAACCACTTGACCATTCGCTGCCAGAGAAACAATAACATAACTGCAACAACAAAACAATAACGTAAATATACAACATAACAATAACATAACTACTACAACATCATCATCAAGTACCGGACCTGCTGGCGTAGGTGATCATGTCCCTCCAGAACTTTCGATTTCGACAGTTATTTATCATTTCTGTTGTTGACCTTCTGCCAAGCCATTCTCTTAAGCTGTCTGGTATCTTTTCTCTTTGCTTCCCTCTATCTCTTCGTCCCTCAATTTTCCCAGTTGTTACAATATATTCCATCTGTTCTCTTCTCATTACATGACCAAAAAATGATGATTGTTTCTTCCAAATATTGGAAATTAGCTCTCTTTTTGCTTAGACCTCTCTCAGAACATCTTCATTACTCTTCTTAGCTGTTCATGGTATTCTCAACATTCTTCTGTAAAACCACATTTCTACAGCCTCCAGTGGTTTTCTTGTTTGTTGTCCTATTGTTCATGATTCACAAACATATGTTAAGACTGGCTCTACTTAACATTTAAGAACTCTTTTACTTGTTGCCTTTGTCAGAAATGGATTGCACAGTATCTTCCTCATTTTTTGGAAAGCTGCTTTTACCTGAGTCAGTCTACCATCTCACGTCTGTTGTACATCTACCATCTTACCTCTTTTGTAGATCTACCATCTCACGTCTGTTGTACATCTACCATCTCATCTCTGTACCAGCTGAGGTTAACATACAACAACATAATAATAACATAACTAAACAAAATACCAATAACATTACAATAACATTCCAATAACATAACTAAAACAAATAACAATAATATAACTAAAATAACACAACAATACCATAACTAAAACAACATAATATTAACATAAAGACAACAACATAACTACGACAACAGTATAATAATAGCATCAATAGTTGCGTTATCCTAGAGAGACTTGTGTGTAAGCAGAACTGACCTTAAACAGAGCACGAAGGTCGTCGCTCCTAAAGGTGACAAGGTCATGGCAACACGTGACTTCTGCATTTTCTCTGATACAATTTCTGCAATCAAAATAATGTCAGACAATTAATCACGTGCGTGTGTGTGTGTGCGTGCGGGCGTGCGTGCGTGTGTGTGTGTGTGTGTGTGTGATGACGATTATGTTATAAATCTATCTATAGAATTCTTGCGACCAGAAAAGGATAAGATAATTCTTTCTCTTCTCGATATTCAACAATATATATATATATATATAGGAGCCGCGATAGCTCAGTGGTTAGTGAACTCAACTACAAAGGACAAGGGGTAGGGTTCGATCCCAACCGACGGCTTCCAGGTTCACCCAGCTTTAAATGGGTACCGGATTTTTTTTTCTGGGAAAGTAAAGCAACACGGGCGTAATACCGACCACATTGCCCCAAAAATCATGTGCTGAAGGTCTGTAAAATATAGGGTCACTAACACCATATTTCCCTACATACCACTTGGCGTGACGGGGGTACTTTACTACTTTTTAAATATATATATTACGCCTGCACCAAAAATTTGCGCACAAGCTGCTTGAACGTATTTTTCTGGCCCGATACATCCGATTTTGTACTGCATAATTTTGGAATCGAGTTGTCTCTTTGTTTCCAATCGCTATTCCGTGAGTGTTAAATATAATAGTCTGTCTCAAAGACCATCAAGCTGTCGTGTCTTGGTTAGCTCTGGTACTCTAATCCTAAAGCTACAAATCGCTGACTGCGATCTGTCGCAGATTAGATCTGATCTATGGTAGTTTCAGTCTTAGAGAAAGATGAGCATGTCAATTAGCATTTCTCTGATGACCTGTCTCTATCATGTAGGGTTTAGTTCTAGCATGGCTGATCCAACAAACAGGGATAGTTCATGTTGCTGGTTCGCTCTGTTGTTAGACATGGTTCACTCTGTGGTTATATCTCTCGGATGTTGGTTCACTCTGTGGTTATATCTCTCGGATGTTGGCTCACTATGTGGTTAAATCTCTCTGATGTTGACTCTCTCTGTGATTAGATCTCTCTGTGGTTAGATCTCTCCGTGGTTAGATCTCCCCGTGGTTAGATCTCTCTGTGGTTAGATCTCTCCGTGGTTAGATCGCTCTGTGGTTAGATCTCTCTGTGGTTAGATCTCTCTGTGGTTAGATCTCTCCGTGGTTAGATCGCTCTGTGGTTAGATCTCTCTGTGGTTAGATCTCTCTGTGGTTAGATCTCTCTGTGGTTAGATCTCCCCGTGGTTAGATCTCTCTGTGGTTAGATCTCTCCGTGGTTAGATCGCTCTGTGGTTAGATCTCTCTGTGGTTAGATCTCTCTGTGGTTAGATCTCTCCGTGGTTAGATCGCTCTGTGGTTAGATCTCTCTGTGGTTAGATCTCTCCGTGGTTAGATCTCTCTGTGGTTAGATCTCTCTGTGGTTACATCTCTCCGTGGTTAGATCTCTCTGTGGTTAGTTTTCTCTGTGGTTAGATCTCTCTGTGGTTATATCTCTCCGTGGTTAGATCTCTCTGTGGTTATATCTCTCCGTGGTTATATCTCTCCGTGGTTAGATCTCTCTGTGGTTAGATCTCTCTGTTGTTAGATCTCTCCGTGGTTAGATCTCTCTGTGGTTAGATCTCTCCGTGGTTAGATCTCTCTGTGGTCACATCTCTCTGTGGTTACATCTCTCTGTGGTTAGATCTCTCTGTGGTTACATCTCTCTGTGGTTACATCTCTCTGTGGTTAGATCTCTCTGTGGTTAGATCTCTCTGTGGTCACATCTCTCTGTGGTTACATCTCTCTGTGGTTAGATCTCTCTGTGATTACATCTCTCTGTGGTTAGATCTCTCTGTGGTCACATCTCTCTGTGGTTAGATCTCTCTGTGGTTAGATCCCTCCGTGGTTAGATCTCTCTGTGGTTAGATAAATCTAATGTTTGTTCTCCCAGTACCCTGCCGTCTCACCACTCACTCTTCAGACCTCAACTAACCTGCGTTTTTCGTGTGCAAAACAACAATGGCCATTAAGGGATCCACCCGCTCATCAATAATTCCACCTTTACATTTTCACTGACTTAATCATAAAACCCAAGAACAGAAACATACAAGACAAACAGAGAAGAGAATAGACACAAGAGTTATTGAGTTATAGAGTTATTGAGTTATAGAGTTATAGAGTTATTGAGTTATTTGCCGGTCATCATCATTGCACTCCGAACATGTCCATAGGTGCTCAGATCCCCTCCTCAGCAAGTCCAGCAGTGTCCAGCGACTGACGACTCCAGTTCTGTGTTGGTTGATAAGTCTTCTTACACGGCCACTAAGTTTCTCGTTTCTGACTGTGCCCATCATAACTCCCATCGCTTTTATCAGAAGGAGTGACGTGGACACAAGAGCTGTGACCAAGTTCTGCATCAAACACAAAAGTGGAAACAAAAATAAAGCAGTTCGGTTATCTCATGAGGATGGTGCCTATTTTTGATATATAAAGTGTCCGAAATGGAATGTACCTTTTTCAATAAATTATCGTCGACCCACCTGATGTGATGTGAGGATAATTTTATTTGAAATGTCCTGTAATATCTCAAAGCTTTTTAATCTTACGTTACAGCGATTCAATATGGGTGTCTTTCGTGGCACAGCAGATATCTAGTCGATTGTCCATTTCCTTCAATACTCGACACGTATCCTAAAGCACAAAATGATATTCTGATGTTTTGCGGACGCCATCTTAGAAAATCTGCGTGTATGCGAGTACAGCTGGTATTTCAACTTTGATGCTTCCATTACAGCCAGTGCTTCGTATAGGTCTCTATACATACAAACTGGTCATTTGAGAAATAAAATAAAGAAAAGGGTATATTCATTTTCGGGTACACGGTATATATTATCAGGTCCCTACAACAGTCGTTGATTTGGCTTTTGGGCGCGAGGAAGACCAATAGTGGAGTGGGTAGATAACATTAAAGAAATCCAGCGACGACAGCGGGTAATAACTGCCAGTACAGCACACTTGGAACAGGATTAAAATCTGCAGCTCCCTGGATGCTTCATGGCACATGTGAATCAAATCGGACGATAACATGTGGTTCGCTGAAGGTCATTCAACTTGTGGCCAATTCATTCTGGTTTTTGGAAATTTATTTTATGGGAAATTTGTTGGAAAGGGGTTGCGGGGGTGGGGGGTGGAGAGACTAGCATAACGGACATTTGACAACTGGTTATATGTGTCGTAACACAAGTTATAGCAAGCAGTAAATAGCGAGAAAGGGAGAGAGGGTGGGAGAGAGAGAACACAATTCATGAATGAAAAACAGAATTAGAAACAGATAATGACAATCTTTAATACGAAACACTGAAAATAGCTGAAGAGAAAGGAATGACATAAGTTGAAGATAAAGGAATGACAAAAGCTGAAGAGAAAGGAATGACAAAAGCTGAAGAGAAAGGAATGACAAAAGCTGACGAGAAAGGAATGAAAATAGCTGAAGAGAAAGGTATAAAAATAGCTGAAGAGAAAGAAATGGCAAAAGCTGAAGAGAAAGGAATCAAAATAGCTGAAGAGAAAGGTATACAAATAGCTGAAGAGAAAGGAATGAAAATAGCTGAAGAGAAAGGTATAAAAATAGCTGAAGAGAAAGGAATGAAAATAGCTGAAGAGAAAGGTATAAAAATAGCTGAAGAGAAAGGAATGAAAATAGCTGACGAGAAAGGTATAAAAATAGCTGAAGAAAAAGGTATAAAAATAGATGGAGCAGACAGTAACATGAATAGTTGAAGATGAAACGTGAACATAACTCATGGGAAGACCTGATCCGACGATGGGCAAAGAGAATGGTGACACTGCAGAAGTAAACAGCCTGTCTGTGCTTGGTACGTTATTAGCAGAACTGATCGAGATCAAAGTCATACAGCAGGTCTCCTTCGGATGAGAGCTCTCCAGACATCCACTGGCATGAATTAGAAATAGTAATGGCACATTCAGGCGCCACAAAGGCGTTTATGATGGGACAGACTTGGCACAAAAACATGCGGTTTGAATGTCGAAGGACGAACAAGATATTCCTTTTATGCTTGCTCCACGACGTGAGCCAACGAGTATCGACTTTGTTTGATTTCCCGAGGTGCACACATTTCCTTGGTATAAGTGCCGGGAATAGAGCTTGTCACAGGCCAGCCGTTGTCAGTAGATGAGTCGGTTAATATGCTGCAGATTTAATATTATCACAGGTCGTACGGTCGCTTGTGTCTGGTTTAGATGAGAGCAGTTTGTATTGGAGGTTGAGCTATGCAATCTGGACTCTTTAGTGGCAGGCATTGGAGAATATAATATCAGCGGTCCTTTGTCACGTCTCTTTGACTTAATACATTAGCAGTAGTCTAGAGAATGTGGTATAGGCAGTCCTTTGTCACGTCTCTTTGACTTAGTACATTAGCAGTACTCTAGCCGATGTAGTGACCACTACAGTTCGGAGAATGCTAGACTGACAAGTTGTTACAATTGTGGGAATACAAGCGATGGGACAGACAATTTGTGACGATTTTTGAAATACAAGCGATGGGACAGACAATTTGTGACGATTTTGGAAATACAAGCGATGGGACAGACAATTTGTGACGATTTTGGAAATACAAGCGATGGGACAGACAATTTGTGACGATTTTGGAAATACAAGCGATGGGACAGACAATTTGTGACGATTTTGGAAATACAAGCGATGGGACAGACAATTTGTGACGATTTTGGAAATACAAGCGATGGGACAGACAATTTGTGACGATTTTGGAAATACAAGCGATGGGACAGACAATTTGTGACGAATCGATGTGACAGACAAATTGTTGCAGTTTGTGAAACACAATGGATGAGACAGATTGTTGCATTTTTGAGAAGACAATCATTTGATAAAGACTCTTTGCACTAATTTTAGGAATACAATCCGGGAGACAGAAAAAATATATGACATTTTGGGAATACAATCTGGGAGACAGAAAAATATATGACATTTTGGGAATACAAAGCAGAAGGTAGTGAAATAAATGCAATTTGAGAATATAGGTAAGATGACAGACATAAGTTTGTAGTATAGAGGGAAGACAGACAAGTCTGCAATATAGAGGGAAGACAGACAAGTCTGCAGTATAGAGGGAAGACAGACAAGTCTGTAGTTTAGAGGGAAGACATACAAGTCTGTAGTATAGAAGGAAGACAGCCACGTCTGTAGTATAGAGGGAAGACAGACAAGTATGTAGTATTGAGGGAAGACAGACAAGTCTGTAGTATAAAGGGAGGACAGGCAAGTTTGTAATATAAAGGGAGGACAGACAAGTCTGTAGTATAAAAGGAGGACAGACAAGTCTGTAGTATAAAGGGAGGACAGACAAGTCTGTAGTATAAAGGGAGGACAGACAAGTCTGTAGTATAGAGGGAGGACAGATAAGTCTGTAGTATAGAGGGAGGACAGACAAGTCTGTAGTATAAAGGGAAGACAGACAAGTCTGTAGTATAGAGGGAGGACAGGCAAGTTTGTAATATAAAGGGAAGACAGACAAGTCTGTAGTATAAAGGGAGGACAGACAAGTCTGTAGTATAAAGGGAGGACAGACAAGTCTGTAGTATAAAGGGAGGACAGTCAAGTCTGTAGTATAGAGGGAGGACAGACAAGTCTGTAGTATAAAGGGAAGACAGACAAGTCTGTAGTATAGAGGGAAGACAGACAAGTCTGTAGTATAAAGGGAAGACAGACAAGTCTGTAGTATAAAGGGAAGACAGACAAGTCTGTAGTATAAAGGGAAGACAGACAAGTCTGTAGTATAAAGGGAAGACAGACACGTCTGTAGTATAAAGGGAAGACAGACAAGTCTGTAGTATAAAGGGAAGACAGACAAGTATGCAGTATAGAGGGAAGACTGACAAGTCTGTAGTATAGAGTGAAGACGAGAAAGGTCATTTAAAAAAAAAAAAGAAGAGCCTCAAACAGTAGATATATATACTTACATACAGTACATATACACACAGTACACATACACATAGTATACATGAACATAGTACACATACACATAGTACACATAAACATAGTACACATACACACAGAACACATACGCATAGTACACATAAACATAGTACACACAAACATACTACACATAAACATAGTACACATACACACAGTACACATACACATAGTACACATAAACATAGTACATACACACACAGTACACATACACATAGTACACTTACACATAGTACACATACACTTAGTACACATTCACATAGTACACATACACATAGTACAAATAAACATAGTACACATAAACATAGTACACATACACACAGTACACATAAACATAGTACATATAAACATAGTACACATACACATAGTACACATACACAAAGTATACAAACACATAGTACACCTAAACATAGTACAAATAAACATAGTACACATAAACATAGCACACATACACACAGTACACATACACATAGTACACATAAACATAGTGCACATAAACTTAGTACACATACACATAGTACACATACACAT
>JAVIAB010000108.1:67289900-67324178 GCA_032433765.1 Megaustenia siamemsis
TATCATCCCTCTGTCATCACTCTCTATCATCCCTCTGTCATCCCTCTACCATCTATCATCCCTCTGTCATCCCTCTACCATCTATCATCACTCTACCATCTATCATTACTCCACCATCTATCATCCCTCTATCATCCCTCTATCATCCCTCTACCATCTATCATCACTCCACCATCTATTATCACTCCACCATCTATCATCACTCCACCATCTATCATCACTCCACCATCTATCATTTATCTACCATCTACCATTTCTTTACCATCTATCATCCCTCTGTCATCTCTCTCTATCATCCCTCTATCATCCCTCTATCATCCCTCTACCATCTATCATCCCTCTGTCATCCCTCTACCATCTATCATCACTCCACAATCTATCATCACTCCACCATCTATCATCCCTCTATCATCTCTTCTACCATCTATCATCACTCCACCATCTATCATCACTCCACCATCTATCATCACTCCACCATCTATCATCCCTCTGTCATCCCTCTACCATCTATCATCCCTCTGTCATCCCTCTCTATCATCCCTCTATCATCCCTCTAACATCTATCATCCCTCTGTCATCCCTCTACCATCCATCATCACTCCACCATCTATCATCACTCCACCATCTATCATCCATCTATCATCCCTCTACCATCTATCATCCCTATATCATCCCTCTACCATCTATCATCACTCCACCATCTATCATCCCTCCACCATCTATCATCCCTCTGTCATCCTCTACCATCTATCATCACTCTACAATCTATCATCACTCCACCATCTATCATCCCTCTACCATCTATCATCCCTGTATCATTTATCATTCCTATACCATCTATTATCACTCTGCCATCCATTTTCCCTCTACCATCTATCATCCCTCTACCATCTATCATCCCTCTACCATCTATCATCCCTCTACCATCTATCATCATTCTATTATATATCTACCATCTATCATCCCTCTACCATCTATCATCCCTCTACCATCTATCATCCCTCTATAATCCCTCTACCATCTATCATCCCTCTGTCATCCCTCTACCATCTATCATCACTCTACCATCTATCATCACTCCACCATCTATCATCCCTCTACCATCTATCATCCCTGTATCATTTATCATTCATATACCATCTATTATCACTCTACCTTCCATTTTCCCTCCACCATCTATCATCCCTGTACTATTTATCATCATTCTACCATATCATCCCTGTACCATCTATCTATCATCACTCTACCATCTATCATCACTCTACCATCTATCTTCCCTGTACTATTTATCAACCTTCCACCATCTATCATCCCTCTACCAACTATCATCCCTCTACCATCTATCATCCCTCTACCATCTATCATCCTTCTACCATCTATCATCCCTCTACCATCTATCATCCTTCTACCATCTATCATCCCTCTACCATCTATCATCCTTCTACCATCTATCATCCTTCTACCATCTATCATCACTCTACCATCTATCTTCCCTGTACTATTTATCAACCTTCCACCATCTATCATCCCTCTACCAACTATCATCCCTCTACCATCTATCATCCCTCTACCATCTATCATCCTTCTACCATCTATCATCCCTCTACCATCTATCATCCCTCTACCATCTATCATCCTTCTACCATCTATCATCACTCTACCATCTATCATCACTCCACCATCTATCATCTCTCTACCATCTCTCTACCATCTATCATCCCTCTACCATCTATCATCCCTGCAATATTTATCATCCTTCTACCATCTATCATCACTCTACCATCTATCATCCCTCTACCATCTATCATCCCTGCAATATTTATCATCCTTCTACCATCTATCATCACTCTACCATCTATCATCACTCTACCATCTATCATCCCTGCAATATTTATCATCCTTCTACCATCTATCATCCCTCTACCATCTATCATCAGTCTACCATCTATCATCACTCTACCATCTATCATCGCATCAACTCTGTTATTTAGCTCTCCACTCCCATCTCTACATCTATTGCCCAAAGCCATCTCCCATTATTCCCTCCATGTTCTTCCCGTGTTGCTCCAAACACTCCCAGGCTGACTCCCGTTTTGTGACCTCAAGATCTGCCCTCATTAAAGTCTTCTTCCTTATCTTCCTGAACATAATTATCTTCTTTAGAAAGCACAAATTCTGACTATCGTCAGTCATCATGTCCCAGTCCCTTACTAATGACGAAGGTTATTATCTCGACGAGGACAAATCCTGATTAGACCAGGCCTTGATGTGATTGGGTAAGTCTCACGATGTGTGTCGATAACAAATATTTGTGGAGAGCCAGCGGCTGCTTACACATTTAATCTCCTCCAGGCATTAATCAGGCCTGTATGCACTCGTTGTTTTGATGATAGCTAGCACAGCAGGAATCGGATTAAACATTTCAGCTAGAAGGTCGATCTGGTGGGGTCATTTACAAGAAAAAAATCTTTGCTGGGGGAAAATTCCAGAAATGATCAACAACCCGAAGTAGATTTTCTTGCTTTTTGAGAAAACTCAGGATGTATATTTCAGTGATGGATCAATCACTGAAATCAATAACTGAAATTAATCACTGAAATCAGTCACTCAAATCAATCAATTCAATCAATCACTGAAATCAGTCATTGAAACAATCAATTATTACGACGCCCATTCATACTGTCATTCATTCAATCATTTCTTCATTCATTCATTAATTCATTCATATCCGTCTATCTTTTCATCCATTCATCTTTCACATCTGTCAATCTATTTTTCATTCATCTTTCACATCCGTCTAACTTTTGATAATTCATCTTTCATGCCTGTCTATCCACTTATCAATTTATTCATTCAGTAATCCAGTTGTTCATATCCATATATCTATATATCAGTTCATCCATCCAACAATCTGTTCACCCCCCCCCCTCCCTTATGTGCCCCAGTAACACGACAAGAACTGGCTCATGTATTGACAAAGCTGTGACACGTGGCCATAGTCTGCGTGTTTGATCCAACATTTGTAGAGACCAGAATTTGTTGTTGCCCCTCACACTTAACGTCTGCTGTGGTTCGTTGTTTGCTGTCAGTCCTTCCTCTGTCGTTACCTGACGTTACTTGCAACTGGCCTCATGTCCGTACCGCTTCAAAGACCTTAACCTTCCCTCCATCAATTACATCTAACATCATCATCATTGAGTGCCGTCTCCGCATCGAAGGTTGGCTACAATGGAGCGCAATTCCACTCTGTCTCTTGCTTTGATTGTGCAGATTGTCATAGGCTGACTTGTCCATGTTTTGATGTTACTCGTCCATGTTAGTCTTAGTCTGCCTCTGCCTCTTTTACCTTGTATTTTCCATTTCAATATTACTTTTAGTAGGCTGTTGTGTCTTTTAACATGCCCCCAAAATTGCATTTGTCTTGTTTGAATTGTGCTTAGTAGTTCTCTTTTCATTTTTATTTGTTTTAAAACTTCATCGTTTGTTTTCTTTTCTTTCCATACAATTCTACCTATTCTTCTACAAATCTACATTTCAAAGGCTTGAATTTTATGTTCTGTTTTTCTTGTCTAATGTCCATGTTTCTGCACCATACAGGAGTATTGAGAAGATGTAACATTTTGCTATTCTTAGTTTTAGTCCTGTTGTGTTATTTGTTTTGATGTTAGTATGTTCTTCATGACATTAAAATTACCTTTTGCCATTCCTATTATTTTGTTTATTTCAGTTGTACATTTTCCATCACTGGTTATAGTATGTCCCAGGTAGTTGTAGCTCTGAACTGTCTCCAGATGTATTCCTTCAACTTATATATTTTTTGTGTGTAGGTCTTGATAATTTTCTTTGTTTATGATCATAGTTTTAGTCTTTTTGATATTCATATCTAGTCCATATTTTTTGCTTGTCATGTTTATTTCATTAAGTAATTGTTGTAGGTCTTTAGGATTTTCTGCTAGTAATACAGTATCATCAGCATATCTTAGGTTATTGATTATCTTTCCATTAATGCTTAGGCCTGGCATCTCTGTTATGTTTTTAAATATTTCTAACAACCTTGTAACATATCTCATTTCATTATTTCTTTCATATTTACAAATTCTCAAAATTATAATTCGTTTCGTTTCTCCGTCCGTTCTACTTTCTACTCGTCTGTCCGAGGTCACTCTGACATCCTGTCCATCTCATCATCTCCCATCGCAAATTGCCTCTCTCTCTATAGCCCTCTCTCTCTCTCTCTCTCTCTCTCTGTCTTCCCCCCCCCCCCCCGCTTGTTAAAGCTGAAAATAATTGACTTCAAATAAGATTTCTGGTGGCCAGTCCGGCAGAGGGAGGGAGAGCTTGTTATAAGCTCGGGCAGGGTATACACTTGTAAGACTAGGAGATATTACTGCGGATACTAACAACTGCTGCATAGCAAGAGAGTAAAGGAAGGCCAGGTAAGCAGGCCCGAACACATGTCTGTTGACGACATTGGCTAAAAACCAGTGCAGTCCGCTAGTCAGTCAAATAAGGACAAGATAACCAGTGCAGTCGGCTAGTCAGTCAAATAAGAACAAGATAACCAGTGCAGTCGGCTAGTCAGTCAAATAAGGACAAGATAACCAGTGCAGTCGGCTAGTCAGTCAAATAAGGACAAGATAACCAGTGCAGTCGGCTAGTCAGTCAAATAAGGACAAGATATTCTTCTTTCCTTCCTCGTCTACTTTGCAGCGTCTAGTGGAGATATCATTTGCGGTTATTTTGCTCTTCTGTTGGTCTCTCCTGCTGTTATGTTTCCTAGTGTTTCCACAATTCCATCAATCCATATTTTGCTCTTCTGTTGGTCTCTCCTGCTGTTATGTTTCCTAGTGTTTCCACAATTCCATCAATCCATATTTTGCTCTTCTGTTGGTCTCTCCTGCTGTTATGTTTCCTAGTGTTTCTACAATTCCATCAATCCATATTTTGCTCTTCTGTTGGTATCTCCTGATGTTATGTTTCCTAGTGTTTCCACAATTCCATATTTTGCTCTTCTGTTGGTCTCTCCTGCTGTTATTTTTCCTAGTGTTTCCACAATTCCATCAATCCATATTTTGCTCTTCTGTTGGTATCTCCTGATGTTATGTTTCCTAGTGTTTCCACAATTCCATCAATCCATATTTTGCTCTTCTGTTGGTATCTCCTGATGTTATGTTTCCTAGTGTTTCCACAATTCCATCAATCCATATTTTGCTCTTCTGTTGGTCTCTCCTGCTGTTATGTTTCCTAGTGTTTCCACAATTCCATCAATCCATATTTTGCTCTTCTGTTGGTATCTCCCGCTGTTATGTTTCCTTGTGTTTCTAACATCTCATCAAACCATTTTTTCCGCGGTCGGCCCTTAGGTCTTGTATTCTCGCACTGTTTATTGAAGGCTCGTTCCGTTGTGTTTTAATTTATGTCTTATCTCGAGGGTCAACCACTTTATCTGTTGTTTTTTATGTACTCCATACTGGAATTATTCCTAGCTTTTCCCTCAGTTTTTCATTTCTGATCTTATCTCTCAGGCTGTTTCCTGTCATTCGTCTGACACATTTAATCTCAGTAGAGGTTATTTGCTAGAAGAGAACAAGACGCAACAAAAAATGATGAATTCAAGCAACTATAATTCAAGTAACTATAATTCAAGCAACTATAATGGAAAATGGAAATCATGGACGAGGGCAGATTCTAGAAGGTGATCACAATAAAGCCACGGCCGCTCCAGATAGCGGAACTAACTAACCAAATGTGACAATCATCATCATCATGTACCATACCGGTTGGCGTAGGCGATCATGTCCTTCCACAATCTTCTATCTACAGTGCATCGTATCAGGTCTGTTGATGACTGTTTTCCATGCCATAACACCAAGCTATCCAGAATTTTCTCTCTTTGTCGTCCGCGATCTCTCTTCTTTCCTTTTATTTTAGTGATTTGTCATGATTAGTCTAGGCAACATAAGAAGGTAGTTTGCCATTCCATTTCTTCTTGGCAGTGACTGTACTAGTCGAAGATCGCAGCCATTGTCTCTATACATGAGATCCTCTGCCTGCCATCGCGGTTTGGGGACCATAACCGGCCCTACTTGTCGGCTGCTCTCACAACACCATCCACCACCTGCTCCAATGGCTTCACATAACCCTGATAGGGGGGCTAAACGGGAGCTCCACCTTGCCCAGGGGTGTCCCGAAGACTAGCGGAGGAAAGAAGACGTCTTACTCCTCCTTTGGTAGAGCAGAACTCTACCCCGCTAACCAAAATGTGACAATACTGTTCGGAAAAGGCTATAATCAATCAGACCAATCGATAGTTTCCATTTGTTAAGCCAATCAGACACCACAACAGAAGTCGTGACGTCAGGTAAAAAAAAAATCAGAGCTAAACATCTTTATGTCCTGAAAGTACCCAGATAATAACGAGGATACAAAAATACAGTGATAAGGTGATCACCGTTTTATCAGATAAAATTCCGATCGTGTACACCCTTTCTCACTCTGTTAGGGTAGACAGATTTTTCTCTGCCTCTTTTTAAAAAAATAATAATTTAGAATTAAATTAGACAGTAGAAGGCGACTGCAAGAGTGATGCAAGTGCGGATATAACTCAATCAAATATCATCTCTAGCTCTTGTCTAACGTGACATTTATTCTAGCCACTTTCTCTAAAAATATCCACTCAAATTCGGCATTCTTGTCCACGCAATACCAATATACCTTTTTTTTTTACTTTAACTTTTATTTGTCGGTATTTTTTTGTAATATGTTTGACATCTTACTACAGTACCGGTAAAGTGTTATATTACTTTCACTGGTTACTGCAACGACAATAGCTGTTCATTTATCTATTCTTTATTTTATTACAGTACCAATTAACGTTGTCTGTGCTCCCTCTTATGTTTTACTACAGTGTTAATGACTATACTACTGTGCTATGAAATATTTACTGTTCCTTATACTACAGTACCAAAATTACTATTTTACATGTTACTACAGTTCTAAGATTACTTTTCTACATGTTACTACAGTACTAAGATTACTTTTCTAAATGTTACTACAGTACTAAGATTACTTTTCTACATGTTACTACAGTACTAAGATTACTTTTCTAAATATTACTACAGTACTAAGATTACTTTTCTAAATGTTACTACAAATTTACTAAGAATTTAAGGCCCGAGGGGGTGATAGATCTCTAACGGGGTGATAGAGCCCTAACGGGGTGATAGAGCCCTGACGGGGGGATAGATCTCTAACGGGGTGATAAAGCCCTAACGGGGTGATAGAGCCCTGACGAGGTGATAGATCTCTAACGGAGTGATAGAGCCATAACGGGGTGATAGAGCCTTAACGGGTTGATAGAGCCCTAACGGGGTGATAGAGCCCTAACGGGGTGATAGAGCCCTAACGGGGTGATAGAGCCATAACGGGGTGATAGAGCCTTAACGGGTTGATAGAGCCCTAACGGGGTGATAGAGCCCTAACGGGGTGATAGAGCCCTAACGGGGTGATAGAGCCCTGACGAGGTGATAGAGCCCTAACGGGGTGATAGAGCCCTGACGAGGTGATAGAGCCCTGACGAGGTGATAGAGCTCTAACGGGGTGATAGAGCCCTAACGGGGTGATAGAGCCCTGACGAGGTGATAGAGCCCTAACGGGGTGATAGAGCCCTGACGAGGTGATAGAGCCCTAACGGGGTGATAGAGCCCTGACGAGGTGATAGAGCCCTAACGGGGTGATAGAGCCCTAACGAGGTGATAGAGCCCTGACGAGGTGATAGAGCCCTAACGGGGTGATAGAGCCCTGACGAGGTGATAGAGCCCTGACGAGGTGATAGAGCCCTGATGGTGTGACAGAGCCCTGACGGGGTGATAGAGCGTTACGGGGTGAGTAGAGTTATGACAGGGGAAAATTAGAACATGATTGTTGATAAACTAGAACAGGATTGTTGGTAAAATAGAACAGGATTGTTGATAAACTAGAACAGGATTGCTGTTAGGGTAGAACAGGATTGTTGATAAACTAGAACAGGATTGCTGATAAACTAGAACAGGATTGTTGATAAACTAGAACAGGATTGCTGATAAACTAGAACAGGATTGTTGATAAACTAGAACAGGATTGTTGGTAAAATAGAACAGGATTGTTGATAATCTAGAACAGGAAGGTTGATAAACTAGAACAGGATTGTTGATAAACTAGAACAGGATTGCTGATAAACTAGAACAGGATTGTTGATAAACTAGAACAGGATTGTTGGTAAAATAGAACAGGATTGTTGATAAACTAGAACAGGATTGTTGATAAACTAGAACAGGATTGCTGTTAAGGTAGAACAGGATTGTTGATAAACTAGAACAGGATTGTTGATAAACTAGAACAGGATTGTTGATAAACTAGAACAGGATTGCTGATAAACTAGAACAGGATTGTTGATAAACTAGAACAGGATTGTTGATAAACTAGAACGGGTATGTTGATAAACTAGAACAGGATTGTTGATAAACTAGAACGGGTATGTTGATAAACTAGAACAGGATTGTTGATAAACTAGAACAAGATTGTTGATAAACTAGAACAGAATTGTTGATAAACTAGAACGGGTATGTTGATAAACTAGAACAGGATTGGTGATAAACTAGAACAGGATTGTTGATAAACTACAACAGAATTGTTGATAAACTAGAACAAGATTGTTGATAAACTAGAACAAGATTGTTGATAAACTAGAACAGAATTGTTGATAAACTAGAACAAGATTGTTGATAAACTAGAACAAGATTGTTGATAAACTAGAACAGAATTGTTGATAAACTAGAACAGGATTGTTGATAAACTAGAACAGAATTGTTGATAAACTAGAACAAGATTGTTGATAAACTAGAACAAGATTGTTGATAAACTAGAACAAGATGACTCATGGCAAGGGCCGACTTCTAAAATCACAGGAAGGTGAGTCACAAACTGACCAGCAAGGAGATGACAAGTTCTCTAGACCACTAAACTATCACGTGTCAAGGCCAACACTAGCTGATTCCTTCTCTTGGTGACCTTCACCTGTACAGTGCTGGAGAAGGTATAGCCAGCAGTTGTAGAGTCAATTAGAGTCAAGAGTCAGTTATTATCCTTACAAACACCGTATAATGATTAACGACAGTGGTATAATCAATGAAAGATGGCCGCATACCAAAATGATATACTTTATGGACAACTAGCAGATGGCAAAATAATACAAAACTCCGATTTATAGAGGTGTGTAAACGTGGCATGAAGGCTAAACATAGCTGCAGACCGCAATCTTTGGAAACGCACTCTAGAGCTCCAACTCAAACAAGAAGCAGACAGATTCATAGAAAAAGAGAATACACGGAGTAAATAAAGACAAAACAAACATTTCATAAGTGCGCTGCAAAATCCATAGTCAGCCATGACTGACGGAGACTTCCATAGTCAGCTATGACTGACGGAGACTTCTATAGTCAACTATAACTGAAGGAGGCTACTTTAGTCAACTATAACTGACGGAGACTACTATAGTCAGCTATGACTGACGGAGGACTACTATAGTCAACTATGACTGAGGAGACTACTACAGTCAACTATGATTAACGGAGACTAATATAGTCAGCTATGACTGACGGAGACTACTATAGTCAACTATGACTGGCGGAGAATACTACAGTCAACTATGACAGACGGAGATTACTATAGTCAACTATGACTGACGGAGACTAATATAGTCAACTATGACAGACGGAGACTACTATAGTCAACTATGACAGACGGAGACTACTACAGTCAACTATGTCTGACGGAGACTACTATAGTGAACTATGACAGACGGAGACTACTATAGTCAACTATGACAGACGGAGACTACTATAGTCGACTATGACAGACGGAGATTACTATAGTCAACTATGACAGACGGAGATTACTATAGTCAACTATGACTGACGGAGACTACTATAGTCAACTATGACTGACGGAGACTACTACAGTCAACTATGACTGACGGAGATTACTATAGTCAACTATGACTGACGGAGACTACTATAGTCAACTATGACTGACGGAGACTACTACAGTCAACTATGACTGACGGAGACTACTATAGTCAACTATGACTGACGGAGACTACTATAGTCAACTATGACTAACGGAGACTACTACAGTCAACTATGACAGACGGAGATTACTATAGTCAACTATGACAGACGGAGATTACTATAGTCAACTATGACTGACGGAGACTACTATAGTCAACTATGACAGACGGAGACTACTATAGTCAACTATGACAGACGGAGACTACTACAGTCAACTATGACAGACGGAGACTACTATAGTCAACTATGACTGACGGAGACTACTACAGTCAACTATGACAGACGGAGACTACTACAGTCAACTATGACAGACGGAGGCTACTACAGTCAACTATGACAGACGGAGGCTACTACAGTCAACTATGACTGACGGAGGCTACTACAGTCAACTATGACTGACGGAGACTACTACAGCCAACTATGACAGACGGAGGCTACTACAGTCAACTATGACAGACGGAGACTACTACAGTCAACTATGACAGACGGAGGCTACTATGGTCAACTATGACTGACGGAGGCTACTACGGTCAACTATGACAGACGGAGACTACTACAGTCAACTATGACAGACGGAGACTACTATAGTCAACTATGACAGACGGAGACTACTATAGTCAACTATGACAGACGGAGACTACTATAGTCAACTATGACTGACGGGAGACTACTATAGTTAACTATGACAGACGGAGACTACCATAGTCAGCTATGACTGACGGAGACTACTATAGTCAACTATGACTGACGGAGACTACTATAGACAGCTATGGCTGACGGAGACTACTATAGTCAACTATAACTGACGGAGGCTACTTTAGTCAACTATGACTGACGGAGACTACCACAGTCAACTATGACTGACGGAGGCTACTTTAGTCAACTATGACTGACGGAGACTACTACAGTCAGCTATGACTGACGGAGGCTACTTTAGTCAACTATGACTGACGGAGACTACTATAGTCAGCTATGACAGACAGTGGCTACTTTAGTCAACTATGACTAACGGAGACTATTATAGTCAACTATGACTAAAGAGACTACTGCAGTCAACTATGACTAACGGAGACTACTACAGTCAACTATGACTAACGGAGACTAATATAGTCAGCTATGACTGACGGAGACTACTATAGTCAACAATGACAGACGGAGAATACTACAGTCAACTATGACTGACGGAGACTACTACAGTCAACTATAACTGACGGAGACTACTACAGTCAACTATAACTGACGGAGACTACTACAGTCAACTATGACTGACGGAGACTACTACAGTCAACTATAACTGACGGAGACTACTACAGTCAACTATGACTGACGGAGACTACTACAGTCAACTATGACTGACGGAGACTACTACAGTCAACTATAACTGACGGAGACTACTATAATCAAGGAGCAGACAGATAAGCTATGATAACTGATAGATGATAAGAAGAAAGGAGTTTTTTCTCTAGAGGAAACTCGATGTATCTTAACAGATCAATAAACAGCCCACACAGCAAAGATTTGATTTGTATATAACACAAGGCCGGGACAAGGTGTATGGCTGTACTGTGTTGTCAAGACCTCAGCTTTACGTCTCAATAGTTCATTCAAAGATAATCTATAGACCACCATGGACAGCCATCTGTTTGTATTTTACATTAGACCACATAATAGCAGCTATACATAGAATAGAAACAATTAACCAGAGCAGAGAACCTAGCAATGGACAGATCTTAGCCAGAGAATAGAACCTAGCAATGGACAGATCTTAGCCAGAGAATAGAACTTAGCAATGGACAGATCTTAGCCAGAGAATAGAACCTAGCAATGGACAGATCTTAGCCAGAGAATAGAACATAGCAATGGACAGATCTTAGCCTGAGAATAGAACCTTCCCAGTGGACAGAACTTAGTTAGAGAATAGAACCTACCCAGTGGACAGAACTTAGTTAGAGAATAGAACCTACCCAGTGGACAGAACTTAGTTAGAGAATAGAACCTACCCAGTGGACAGAACTTAGTTAGAGAATAGAACCTACCCAGTGGACAGAACTTAGTTAGAGAATAGAACCTACCCAGTGGACAGAACTTAGTTAGAGAATAGAACCTAGCCAGTGGACAGAACTTAGAGAATAGAACCTACCCAGTGGACAGAACTTAGTTAGAGAATAGAACCTACCCAGTGGACAGAACTTAGTTAGAGAATAGAACCTACCCAGTGGACAGAACTTAGCTAGAGAATAGAACCTACCTAGTGGACAGAACTTAGTTAGAGAATAGAACCTACCCAGTGGACAGAACTTAGTTAGAGAATAGAACCTACCCAGTGGACAGAACTTAGTTAGAGAATAGAACCTACCCAGTGGACAGAACTTAGTTAGAGAATAGAACCTAGCTAGTGGACAGAACTTAGTTAGAGAATAGAACCTACCCAGTGGACAGAACTTAGTTAGAGAAGAGAACCTAGTTAGTGGACAGAACTTAGTTAGAGAAGAGAACCTAGTTAGTGGACAGAACTTAGTTAGAGAAGAGAACCTAGTTAGTGGACAGAACTTAGTTAGAGAAGAGAACCTAGTTAGTGGACAGAACTTAGTTAGATAATAGAACCTACCCAGTGGACAGAACTTAGTTAGAGAATAGAACCTACCCAGTGGACAGAACTTAGTTAGAGAAGAGAACCTAGTTAGTGGACAGAACTTAGTTAGAGAAGAGAACCTAGTTAGTGGACAGAACTTAGTTAGAGAAGAGAACCTAGTTAGTGGACAGAACTTAGTTAGAGAAGAGAACCTAGCTAGTGGACAGAACTTAGTTAGAGAAGAGAACCTAGTTAGTGGACAGAACTTAGTTAGAGAAGAGAACCTAGTTAGTGGACAGAACTTAGTTAGAGAAGAGAACCTAGCTAGTGGACAGAACTTAGTTAGAGAAGAGAACCTAGCTAGTGGACAGAACTTAGAGAAGAGAACCTAGCTAGTGGACAGAACTTAGTCAGAGAAGAGAACCTAGCTAGTGGACAGAACGTAGTTAGAGAAGAGAACATAGCTAGTGGACAGAACTTAGTTAGAGAAGAGAACCTAGCTAGTGGACAGAACTCAGCCAGAGTAGTGACTCTAGGGAAAGATTGAAGAGAAACACCTTGCTACAGTGACGCTACCAAACTCCAGTTTCAGTGACACCAGCGAGCGTCATTTCTGTGACCCAATTCTGGAGTCAGTTTAAAAGGATGTCGTTCTGTTGTGCATGCCAAATGGTAGCAACAAGGTCGCGGTTGAGGTATCTAACACTCACCCTGTGACAACTAAATGAGGAAAACAAATAGAGGAAGAAGAAAAAAAGGAGAAGAAGAGAACTAATAATAAGAAGAAGAAGCCGGAAAAGCAGAAGAAGCAGAAGAAGGCGAAGAAGAAAGAGAATATGATAACATTAACAAAGAACTTAACAGGCAAACCGCATCTGTTCGTTTCCGCATTTACGTTAATTTAACTCCATTTTTACGGCAAATACATTCGCGCGTTAAATTTGGCACAAACCCCCTCCACACCCACCACCCCCACCCTTAGAATATGCTAAACGCCCACTGTCCGCCATTTTATTTTACAGCAGATTCGATGACGTTCACAGCAGCAAGGAGAGCTGGAAAACCGAGGACCTAGCGAGTCGTACTTTTCTGTGAACTGGACGCATAGCTTGTCTCTCTGTGTTTGGCAATTGTAACTCTTCTTATCTTTGTTGGATAGGTACCTTTTTTCTTTTACGTGCTTCCTTTCTTGTCAGTGTTTATAGATAGAGAGACAGACAGATGGGCGGACAGACAGAGAAATAGACAGACAGAAAGACAGATAGATGGATAGATAGATAGATAGATAGATAGATAGATAGATAGATAGATAGATAGATAGATAGATAGATAGATAGATAGATAGATAGATAGATAGATAGATAGATAGATAGATAGATAGATAGATAGATAGATAGATAGATAGATAGATAGATAGATAGATAGATAGATAGATAGATAGATAGATAGATAGATAGATAGAATGTATGCATATATATTCCTCTCTTCCTCTGTCTATTTCTCTCCCTCTCTACTTCATTGTTAAACTTGTTTTCGTCCCAGTTCTTTCTTTCTTTCTTTCTTTCTTTCTTTCTTTCTTTCTAAAACAATTTCTGTTCACTTTATCTTTCTTCAAATCCTCCTTCACATTACTCATTTCAATTACATTTGAACACTTTTGTATCACTCTCATTTACAGTGTTCTCGTATTTCATTTTCTTCTCTCTATCTTTCTTCGTCATCTTTCTCTCTATCTTTCTTCGTCATATATTTCTCTTCTTTTCTATCGCCCTCAGTTACAGGGAGTAAGCAGTTAATGGAAGCCTGCCCTCGACGTGTTCCTCGAACTGTACACACAAGTAAGAACACACGAGAAGCCGGTCATCAACGAACATAAAGTAGAGACTACATCAGGAGAACAAGGTATGGCCTTAGTTTGCATCAGTCTCGTATTACGAGAACTCGCATAACGAACGAGATTCGATCTGCAAAGACTCGTGTTCTTCCTTTCCTCGTTGTTACAGGAAGTAATATTGTTACGGTGACGTCACGTCTCCTCTAAGGAGTGTCAAGTGAGAGGAGGAATAGAAGTTGAAGGGACCGCTGTAGGTGTTAAGAAAGATAATAATAACAACCACCAAATAGCAATTATAACAACAATAACTATAACAACATCAACGATAACACCGACAGCGGTAATAACACAATAACAATAACTACAACAGCAACAAAAACAAAAACAACAACAATAAAAACATTAAAATAACAATTATAACAACAATAACTATAACAACAATATAACAGCAACAAGTAGCACTTTTAATAATAAAATAACATCAACAACAATAAAAACAATAATAATGGAAATAATATTGACAATAAAAAAACAAAACAATAATAACAGTTATAAACAACAATAATATTATGAGAAAAGATTAATAACAACAACAATAGCAGTAACAACAATAACTATAACAACAACAACAATAACGGTAACAACAATAACTATAACAAAAACAATAGTATCAACTATAAACGTGACAATTACAACAATAACAATAACAGCAATAATAACATGAACAAAAAATAACATGAAAATAATAATAACATCAACAATAAAAGTAACAAGAGCATCAACAATAAAAGTAACAATAACAACAAGAGCATCGACAATAAAAGTAACAATAAAACAATAACAAATACAACAACAGCAATAAACATCTTTCGGTGAAGAAGTTGATTAGAATGTAGACAGAGAGAGAGAGAGAGAGAGAGAGAGAGAGAGAGAGAGAGAGAGAGAGAGATAGAGAGAGAGAGATAGAATCGATTAAAACAAAACGAATTAATTGATTCTAAGACGATGTTTTCGATCAGTAATGTAAATACAGTAAAAACAAAAGAGCTGAAAAAATAATAGGAGAAAATAAGATAAATGTGACTAAGAAATAGGGAATTACATTAAGAAAAGACAAGAAGATAATGTATGATTCTGGGAGCAGATAAAAACAGATAAGAAAATAGGTGAAGAAAGTTGATGAAGAGAAAATAAATCATAAGAGGTAGAGAAAAGAATGGAAGATACAACTATTCACTGAGGAAATTAGACATACAGACGGGCATCGTGGGGGAAATTAGACATAAATACGGTTATTTTGAGGAAATTAGATATAAATACTGGTATTTTTGGGAAATTAGACATAAATGCGGTTATTTTGGGGAAATTAGACATAAATACTGGTATTTTGGGGGAAGTTAGACATAAATACTGGTATTTTGAGGGAAATTAAACATAAATACTGGTTGTTGTTGTTTTTTTTTTTTTTTTTTTTTTTTGGGGGGGGGGGGGGGAGAAATTAGACATAAATACTGGTATTTTTTTGGGGGGGGGTGAAATTAGACATAAATACTGGTATTTTGGGGGAAGTTAGACATAAATACTGGTATTTTGGGGGAAATTAGACATAAATACTGGTATATTTTTTTTTTTTTGGGGGGGGGAATTAGACATAAATACTGCTATTTTGGGAAAATTAATAATAAATAATGGTATTTTGGGGGGATTAGACATAAATACTGGTATTTTGGGGAAATTAGACATACTGGTATTTTGGGGAAATTAGACATAAATACTGGTATTTTGGGGAAATTAGACATAAATACTGGTATTTTGGGGAAATTAGACATAAATACTGGTATTATGGGGGAAGTTAGACATAAATACTGGTATTGGGGGGGAGGGGGTTTGGCATAAATACTGGTATTTTTTTGGGCGGGGGGGGAATTAGACATTAATACTGATATGGGGGGGGGAATTAGACATAAATACGGTTATATTTGAGGAAAAGAAAACAAATTAAGGTACCCCTTCCCGCCAAGTGGCGTATAGGGAATATGGTGTTATTGACCATAAGCTTTACAGACCTTCAGCACATGATTTTTGGGGTAATGTGGTCGGTATTACGCCCGCGCTGCTTTACTTTCCAAGAAAAAAATCCGGTACCCATTAAAGGCTGGGTGAATCTGAAGCCGTCGGTTGAGATCGAACCCTACCTCTTGTTCTTTGTAGTCCAGTTCACTAATCACTGAGCTATCAAGGCTCCCTTATTTGGGGAAATTAAACATAAGTACTGGTATTTTGGGGAAATTAGACATAAATACGGGTACATTTGGGGAAAATAGACATAATTACGGTTATATTTGGGGAAATTAGACATACATACTGGTATTTGGGGGGAAATTAGACATAGATACGGTTATTTTTGGGGAAATTAGACATAAATACTGGTATTGGGGGGGGGGGAATTAGACATAAATACGGGTATATTTGGGGAAATTAGACATAAATACAGTTATATTTGGTGAAATTAGACATAGATACGGTTATATTTGGGGAAAATAGACATACTTACGGTTATATTTGGGGAAATTAGACATAAATACTGGTATTGGGGGGGGGGGGAATTAGACATAAATACTGATATTGTGGGGGAAATTACACATAGATACGGTTATTTTTGGGGAAATTATAAAATGTACATACGGCTATAAAATCGGAAGTAGAAAAAGCTATACAAACAAATAAAAAATGAATAGCTGTACTGACATCATACAGATAGAGATGATAAAGGCACTAGAAGATTTTGGCATTGAAGTGTTCAGACATATGCAACGACATATGCTATATAGGATACATACCCAATGAACTAAAAACATCAACTTTCATTGCATTACCTAAAATGAATGGTGTAGTTGAATGCAGTGACTTTAGAACAATAAGCCTAATGAGCCATGTTACAAATATCTTGCTAAAAGTTATACAAGGAAGGATTCAGAATAAAATCAATACTGAATTAGATGAGCAGCAATTTGGATTTAGGAAAAATAGCGGGACAAAAGAAGCATCTTCTGCATGAGGACATTAATCAAAAAGTACACAGAAGTAAACAAACCAATATATGCCTGCTTCATAGACTACACCAAAGCTTTTGATAGAATGCACCATAAACAACTTATAGACTGCCTAAAAGATATACAACTAGACGACACATACATACGACTAATATATAATTTGTACTGGGAACAAACAGCAACAATAAAATATAACAAGCATGCCAAAACGTCAGTATTTTCTTTTCTTCCTCTTTTGTTAATCTGTCGCCTTGCACGTTACACCCAAACACTGGCTCCTATCCCAAATGAATTGATCGTTTTTTTTTTTAAATTTATTTATTTGACACATTCCATTTGATAAGAAATGTGACAAAAACTGAACCAAATATAAAATGACATAACTTATGCTCAGAATATAGAAACCAAATATAAAATGATTGAACAAAAGTAACATTCTTCTTCTCCTTCATTCATCTGAAGTCTACTGCTCTTTTCATCATCATCATCATCATCACCATGTACCCTGCCGGTTGGCGTAGGCGATCATGTCCCTCCACAATCTTCTATCTACAGTGCATCGTATCAGTTCTGTTGTTGACTGTTTTCCATGCAATGACACCAAGCTATCCAGTATTTTCTCTCTTTGTCGTCCGCGATCTCTCTTTCCTTTTATTTTGCCAGTTGTAACCAAGTATTCCAACTTTCCTCTTCTCATGATGTGCCCGAAAAATGTTGATTGTTTCTTTCTGATGTTTTTTAAGAGCTCCCTTTTTGTGTTGGCCTCTTTGAGAACTTCCTCATTGGTCTGTTTTGCTGTCCAGGGAACTTTCAACATTCTTCTGAGAAATCCCATCTCTGTGGCCTCTAATCGTCTTTTCATTTGTTTGTCTGCTGTCCATGATTCGTTTCCATAGGTCACAATTGGTTCTATATAACACCGATGAACTCTCTTTCTCATTTTTATTGACATAGATTTGTTGCATAAGATATTTTTCATTTTCTGAAATGCCATTTTGGCCTGAGCTATTCTGCTTTTTATTTCTGTGGTGCATCTTCCATCTGATGTTATTATTGTGCCCAAGTATTTGAAACGTTGTACTTGTTTCAGATTTGTCTCGTTTAGTTTTATTGACTTGCTCTTTTCATCACCAGCTCTTAAAAGGATAGGAACGTTTATGCGATGTGTCGCTATTTTACAACACGCCACGACATCTGTGCCTTCCGGCACGACATATGTCCCCCCGGCACAATGTCAATCATCATCATCAAGTACCGTACCTGTGACCATGTCTCTCCACAACTTTCGATCTCGACAGTTATTTATTTTTTCTGTTGTTGACCTTCTGCCAAGCCATTCTCTTAAGCTGTCTGGTATTTTTTTTCTCTTTGCTTCCCTCTATCTCTTCGTCCCTTAATTTTCCCAGTTGTTACAATATATTCCAGTTGTTCTCTTCTTATTACATGGCCAAAAAATGATGGTTGTTTCTGCCTAATATTGGAAATTAGGAAATTAAATTTTCATTACCCTTCTTAGCTGTCCATAGTATTCTCAACATTCTTCTGTAAAACCACATTTCTACAGACTCCAATGATTTTCTTGTCTGTTGTCCCATTGTTCATGATTCACATCCCTATGTTAAGAGTGGCTCTACGTAACATTTAATAACTTTTTATTGTTTCTATTGTCAAAAATGGATTGCATAGTATCTTCCTCATTTTTTAGAAAGATGCTTTTGCCTGAGCCATTCTGCGTCTCACCTCTGCTGTACATCTACCATCTGAGGTTAACATTGTTCCCAGATATTCAAATTTAATTGCCTGTTTTAATATTGTTCCACTTGTCTTTATTGTGCACTGTGGTGGTGACATTTTTTTGTTGTTGTTACCCACAATTGTGTCTGTTTGCTATTAAGGCCGAGTCCTTTATGATTATTTTCTTTCACTATAATGTCTAACATTTCTTGTAACTCATTTTCACTCTTAGCGATTAAGACTGTACCATCAGCATACCATAGATTATTGATATTATGCCCTCCGATTGTTATTCCAGGTTCGATCAATTTAAACAAAATTCGAAGACATGATAAACATAGGAGAAACCAAACAACAACTGAGATCATGACATCATCGACACCAACATTGGCATAACAGAGGAGTACATCTTGTAAGTGGGTCAAAGCTACCTCCACCTCTTCATAAACGTTGACATGGCAGTGACCACATTCTTCCTCGAGACGGTACATTCTTGGGAGAATTAGTTGGCACCACGCCAAGCCGCACATACTTTCCAGAACAATCTCCGGTAACTATTCTAGAGACTGGGAGAACCTCGAAGCCTTGCCGGATCAAACAAGAAAATCGCTACAGATTGAACTTGGACTCTACCGATTAGCAGCAAGCTCGCACCACTACACCACCGAGGCGCCATAGAACATTCTACAACTTTCTTTAAATTCAGTTTGAAAACGTTTTGCCCCAAAATAGTCCCCGAATGACCTGCTATGTAGCAATTAGTGCTGTACAGAATAATGGTCTAATGCCATGTTCTGTGAAATCACAATATATTATGTCATTTGTTATTCACAAACACTCAGTATGCTAGTAACACCTACACTGTCTGCAATTAAAAAACACTTGACATATGAACAACCACTGATGTTCCTAAATGTGTATGTGTCATAGATTCAGAGCCATACGTGATAAATTAATAATACAACAACGCTTTTATCAGCATTTGGCAATTGCAGAATTCGTGCACTCGGATCCAGCATTTTGCTCGTACAACGCTCGGTTACAAATTAAAGACGACTACTTGACCTAAACTAAACGTGAATAGAGTTGAGAGACTTCTAATTGAACCAATGAACTTCCACGAGCGATCTTTACCACCAGGGAACGAGGCGTTCATGAGTGGTCAAACGAGTGGCCAGACATCGATGTAATCTATTTAAGCAAATATTTGTAGATCCTGTGGATTGCATTAATACCTTAACGGCAAGAGGTATTTCCTGACCTGCTATGGCAATTTAACACATTCTCCATAATTTAACACATTCTCCGTAATTTAACACACTTCCCTTCTCTCCATCTACTTTGCCAACAGTTATATTTTTTATATAAAAAAAAAATTACAACATATTCCGTCACGATGATGGACTAACATGAAGAATTGTGTGACAAAAACAAAAAAATAACGTGTCACACTGAAGAATAACATGTCACACAGAATAATACTCTGTCACAATGAAATAACAAGAGGTCACATTGAAAGTGTGAAAGGTGAAGTGTTACGGCCTGTATTATCATGCCATCTATCAAAACGTTATTTCTTTATTTTACTTCTCACGCTCTGTCTATCACTCCATCTCTTCTAATCTTTTATACATCCATTGTCATTTTTCTGTCCCTGCATACACACACTCTCTCTCAATATATATATATATATATATATATATATATATAGATAGATAGATAGATAGATAGATAGATAGATAGATAGATAGATAGATAGATAGATAGATAGATAGATAGATAGATAGATAGATAGATAGATAGATAGATAGATAGATAGATAGATAGATAGATAGATAGATAGATAGATAGATAGATAGATAGATAGATAGAGAGAGAGAGAGTACACATAAATAAATATCTCAGTTTCTTTCCTCTCACTCTCTATTACATTTATCTCTCTGTGCCCTTCCTTTATGTTTCTCATTCCCGTCATCCCTTCTTTCTCTGTCTCTCTACTCCCGCTTTCACATCTGTACTATATCTCTGTCTCTACACTCTCTCACTCACATATCTGTCTCTACACTCTCTCACTCACATATCTGTCTCTATACTCTCTCACTCACATATCTGTCTCTACACTCTCTCACTCACATATCTGTCTCTACACTCTCTCTTTAGACAGAACTTGTGAGGGCCATATCTTCTTAAACATAATTTGTGAGGATCATAACTTCTTAAACATAACTTGTGAGGGCCATATCTTCTTAAACATAACTTGTGAGGGCCATATCTTCTTAAACATAACTTGTGAGGGCCATATCTTCTTAAACAGAACTTGTGAGGGCCATATCTTCTTAAACAGAACTTGTGAGGGCCATATCTTCTTAAACATAACTTGTGAGGATCATAACTTCTTAAACATAACTTGTGAGGGACATATCTTCTTAAAAGAACTTGTGAGGGAGGGACATAGCTTCTTAAACAGAACTTGTGAGGGCCGTATCTTCGTTAGCAGAGCTTGTGGGGGCTATTTCTCCTTAAGAAATTGTGAGAGTCATATCTTTTTAAGTACTTGTGTAGGCTGTATCTTTTTAAGAACTCGTGAGGGCCATATCTTCTTAAACAGAACTCGTGACAGCTATATCTTCTTCATCCCGTCTCAGCAACATCTGCTAACATGAAAGACAACTTAACAGAAACTCTTGGTAGTGACTATTCTGTCCACGGTTAAATTGTCTGGCTCATGTACCTGGCACGTGATAGATCAGCAAAATGTTCTTGTTGACTTTTATAGGGAACTAGTTATTGACTTGTATAGGGCACTAATTGTTGACTTTTATAGGTCACTAGTTATTGACTTGTATAGGGCACTAATTGTTGACTTTTATAGGTCACTAGTTATTGACTTGTATAGGGCACTAATTGTTGACTTGTATAGGGCACTATTTTTTTACTTTTATAGGGCACTAGTTGTTGACTTGTATAGGGCACTAATTGTTGACTTGTATTCTACCTTTTTAGCTCCAAGTGGAGCATAGGTCTTCAACAAACACTTTCCAAGTCGTTCAGTTTTTGCCATTCTTTTAAGATCATTCCATGTTTTCCCCATCATCTTCATCTCTGCTTCTATCTGTCTTCTCCAAGAATTCCTTGATATTCCTCTTTGTCTTTTTCTCTGGAGATTCCAAAACAGGGCTTGTTGTGTAATACTCTCAGTTGACTTCCGCAGTGTGTGTCCTATCCAGCGCCATCGTCTTCGTTGTATCTCTTTATCCACCGGTATTTGACTGGCACATTTCCATAATTCTTTGTTTGTGATTTTGCCCTGCCATTTCCATTCTTTTATTCTGCGTAAGCATCCATTAATGAGATTGTTGACTTGTATATAGCACTACTAATTGTTGACTTGTATAGGGCACTTGTTGTTGGCTGGTATAGGGCACTAGTTGTTTTAAGAACCCAACAAACTCGTGTGTATTATTCCTGCGATCACGAGATCAGTCAGAGATGTCACATCATGATGTCGATGATGACATTCGAGATTGACAGGTCTCTCCAACAACGGGCTACGTCATTATAAGGTCAAAGTGCAGGACAACGTAAACTGGATTAGACGAGATTCCTGGCCTGTCGAAACTGGACGTCACCAGAATGACTTTAGTCGTAGGGATAAGTGCCTGGTGAGTGTCGTCGTCACTGATTGGTCGGTAAGAGGGTTAATGTTGTTATGTGATGAGGGTTTTAGTTTGGTCCACGTGGGTAGTTTGTGGATGTGTGGGTGGTGTTGTAAGAAGATAGAACTGACACAATGACAAACGGGCGTCACTTACAGTGACGTTTACAACATGACTTTGTAACAAAAATATCTCTTGAACTGTGCATTGCTCCACCACAACAGTTTATGTGTACCTCCTACTCTCTCTATCCTCTCCTGACAGCCCCCATTTTTTTCCTGCCTCTAATTTCTTCTCCCAGTTATTTTTTTTCTTCAATATTTTATCTTAACTTATCATTTTTTTCTCTGGTCTCAGTTATTTTTTTCTTCAATATTTTATCTTAACTTATCATTTTTTTCTCTGGTCTCAGTTATTTTTTTTTCAAGATTTTATATTAACTTATCATTTGGTTCTCTGGTCTCAGTTATTTTTTTTTCAAGATTTTATATTAACTTATCATTTGGTTCTCTGGTCTCAGTTATTTTTTTTCAAGATTTTATATTAACTTATCATTTGGTTCTCTGGTCTCAGTTATTTTTTTTCAAGATTTTATATTAACTTATCATTTGGTTCTCTGGTCTCAGTTATTTTTTTTTTCAAGATTTTATCTTAACTTATCATTTGGTTCTCTGGTCTCAGTTATTTTCAACTATTTTTCTTGTCCTATTTCGGTTAGTCGTCATTTATATTTGTATATATTTTCTGGTGTCTTCTCTTTAGGTTGGACTAAAAGAAAGAAAGACTAGATAGTTTTATATTTAAATAATTGTTCATTATTTCTGGACGATGTAGAGACAAATGAGAAGAGAACAGTGAGACAGAGAAGTTATACGAGTATCAGAACGTCTGGCATGAAGGCCACTCAAAGAAATGTCATCGGGAAAGTCTTGGAAATATGTCCGCTTGTCGAGTTTAAAGAAATAAAAAAAAAAAAACTAAAATGACTGACCAGCCCAAATAGGATGCACGCAACAATCATTGCTATTAATAGAGTCGGATTGAAATTACTTCTCGACAATCCATGCGGCGGGATATTGTTGTACATGTTGCACTACCAGAGAATGTGTGATTCGTTTTACAGATTAACTCTAGAAGCAAAGGTCCCAAACCTCAATTTTTAAAACTTGCTGGTAAAGTCCACGAATCAATTCAGTGGAAGAGCTATGTTTACAGCAGTCGGAAAAAATGACAAATAGTCAACAGAAAAAAAAAAACAAAGAACAATATATGGTCCTAAGCAGGATCGAACCCGTACTCCTTGACACTGCGCCTTGCCATGAAAAGCCAAACTCTAGGGAACACTACAAACTCGGCTAACTAAAAAAAATAGCTATCATTGCCGATGTCTTTCACGCAGGTGTTCTGTGTGCTGGTAAAGTCTGTCGTGTTTAGACCTCAGTCTGAATCAAATAGACAATAGACTGGACGTTTCTATCATGGTTCTAGGCGGCAAATGTCAACGGAAAATGTATGTGAGATTTTTTCTTCAATTCTTTCTAAATCTGTTCTTCATTGTGGATTTAGTTCCATAAAAAAGTACTCCCCCCCGCCCGCCCGCCCCCCCCCCCACCTCTTATCATTATTCTGTTTGTGGTCATTCTCAGAAATGAAGTCTGGTCGGCAGAAACCAATCAAACGTTACCTTTCCAGGTGTAGACTTCTGCAGGTAGCTATTCAGCAACAAGTCTCTACATTGTCTTTATTTACACATAATTTCTAAACCCGAATTTGTACCATGTGACTATCGGGGCCCTCGCGGCGGGGGAAGAACAGAGCCACTGTTACCTGTCACTGTTACCTGTCACTGTTACCTGTCACTGTTACCTGCCCCTGTTACCTGTCACTGTTACCTGTCACTGTTACCATGTTACCTATCACTGTTACCTGCCACTGTTACATGTCACTGTTACTTGCCCCTGTTACCTGTCACTGTTACCTGTCACTGTTATCTGCCACTGTTACCTGTCCCTGTTATCTGCCACTGTTACCTGTCACTGTTACCTGTCACTGTTACCTGTCCCTGTTATCTGCCACTGTTACCTGTCACTGTTACCTGTCACTGTTACCTGCCCCTGTTATTTGCCACTGTTACCTGTCCCTGTTATCTGCCACTGTTACCTACCACTGTTACCTGCCACTGTTAACTGTCACTGTTACCTGCCCCTGTTATCTGCCACTGTTACATGTCACTGTTACCTGCCCCTGTTACCTGTCACTGTTACCTGTCACTGTTACCTGTCACTGCTATCTGCCACTGTTACCTGCAACTGTTACCTGTCACTGTTACCTGTCACTGTTATCAGCCCCTGTTATCTGCCCCTGTTACCTGCCACTGTTATCTGCCCCTGTTACCTGCCACTGTTATCTGCCCCTGTTACCTGCCCCTGTTACCTGCCACTGTTACCTGCCACTGTTACCTGCCACTGTTACCTGCCACTGTTACTGCCACTGTTATCTGCCCCTGTTACCTGCCCCTGTTACCTGCCACTGTTACTTGCCACTGTTACCTGCCACTGTTACCTGCCCCTGTTACCTGCCACTGTTACCTGCCCCTGTTACCTGCCACTGTTACCTGCCACTATTACCTGCCACTGTTACCTGCTACTGTTACCTGCCCCTGTTACCTGCCACTGTTACCTGCTACTGTTACCTGCCCCTGTTACCTGCCACTGTTATCTGCCCCTGTTACCTGCCACTGTTACCTGCCACTGTTACCTGTCACTGTTACCTGCCACTGTTACCTGCCACTGTTACCTGCCGCTGTTACCTGCCACTGTTACCTGTCCCTGTTACCTGTCACTGTTACCTGCCCCTGTTACCTGCCACTGTTACCTGCCACTGTTACCTGCTACGCTTATCGTAAGAGGCGACTACGCAGATTTTGAATCGTAGAGTGAGACTTGCATGGAGCGATCTTGTCCACATAATTTACCGCTGCATTTTGGGAAATGCTGTGACAAGTAATGGAGCAGATATGGGTAATTTCCGACTGCAATGAAACTGGTGTCATGGTTAGAATGAAATAGAATCTAAACGCATTCATTACAAGTTCTCCAGCATCCATGAACTACATCAATTCCAGGGAACTTTTCTTGGTGCGGCCTCTCACGTACCACCTAACGCTCTCACTGCGAGAAGAACTATGGCTCACACAAGTGGCCTTCCACGAGAAACTATGAGCAACCGGAGAAAATATCAATAGCACCGACCTGCTCGTGGCTCTGATTAGTTTGTTTCAAGGTATAAATGCGTAGCAAAGTCTGGCAGCTGCAGGGGCAGATTGTGAGACAGAATAATCAGGAGAAGATCTGTTTCGTCAACATATCTGCAAGTCTTTCTCTCCCATCGCTCTTGGAGCGTCCAAACATGAGCTGGCCTCATGGTGGTCAACGCTCAGCCAGCAAGTAAAAGTAGGTATAGAAGGCGCAAGCCGCGGTGCAGCTCTTAGATCGTCGTAAGTGTTGCACTAGCCAGCAAGTAAAAGTAGGTATAGAAGGCGCAAGACGCGGTGCAGCTCTTAGATCGTCGTAAGTGTTGCACTAGCCAGCAAGTAAAAGTAGGTATAGAAGGCGCAAGACGCGGTGCAGCTCTTAGATCGCCGTAAGTGTTGCACTAGCCAGCAAGTAAAAGTAGGTATAGAAGGCGCAAGACGCGGTGCAGCTCTTAGATCGTCGTAAGTGTTGCACTAGCCAGCAAGTAAAAGTAGGTATAGAAGGCGCTAGCCGCGGTGCAGCTCTTAGATTGTCGTAAGTATTGCACTAGCCAGCAAGTAAAAGTAGGTATAGAAGGCGCTAGACGCGGTGCAGCTCTTAGATTGTCGTAAGTATTGCACTAGCCAGCAAGTAAAAGTAGGTATAGAAGGCGCAAGACGCGGTGCAGCTCTTAGATCGTCGTAAGTGTTGCACTAGCCAGCAAGTAAAAGTAGGTATAGAAGGCGCTAGACGCGGTGCAGCTCTTAGATCGTCGTAAGTGTTGCACTAGCCAGCAAGTAAAAGTAGGTATAGAAGGCGCAAGACGCGGTGCAGCTCTTAGATTGTCGTACGTGTTGCACTAGCCAGCAAGTAAAAGTAGGTATAGAAGGCGCTAGACTCGGTGCAGCTCTTAGATTGTCGTACGTGTTGCACTAGCCAGCAAGTAAAAGTAGGTATAGAAGGCGCTAGACTCGGTGCAGCTCTTAGATTGTCGTACGTGTTGCACTAGCCAGCAAGTAAAAGTAGGTATAGAAGGCGCTAGACGCGGTGCAGCTCTTAGATCGTCGTAAGTGTTGCACTAGCCAGCAAGTAAAGTGTTGCACTAGCAGTGTGGGACCAATCGTTGCCGTGTTATAGAACGACACATTTAGCCAGCGATGTGCTCCCTACTCTCCCGAACTCAGTGAACTATGTATCAATTCGTTGTTTAAACGCTGGGTCGAGAGCTGTGATTAAACCCAAGAACAATGGAGCCTCCAGCCAGCACTAACCATCAGGATAACGACGGTCAACAAGTGTGCATGTGTTTGTGTCTTACTCTAGCTGCAAAGTTCACACATGTTCCTGACAGATGCAACTAAATCGCTGGAAGTGGCGGTGGACGGTGAGTTCAACACTTGAGGAGGTCACGACGTGAGACACAATTTTCGATTGACCTTGCACCTGATAATTTGCGATATAAAAATGGCAGCATTTTACGGTGAAATAGTTTCATAAACTATTGCTATAATTTATCATAATGACATCATCACATTCCAGGTATTCGCATTGCAAGTTATGAATGAAACATAGTTTTTGTTGCTAATTGACATTTTTTACAGTTTTTTTTTAAAAAAAAGCCTTTGTTTATATAAAGACGCAGAACATTGATTTAGAGAGGTGTTAGTAAAACTGGCCTCCAGTCTGTACTTCTATACGTTATAATAAAAAAAAGGAAACCCCATCTTATTTGTTAAACCACTGTTGTAATGGCAGCTATGGAAGTGATTGTTATAATAGCCTACTTCAAACACGTTACAAAGTCGAAACATGCCATTGTACGGTTGTAGTAGGCTTGACCTCCATAGACATTGAAGCTTATTTATTAGTAACGGCTTGAGTTATTTGAACTATATCACGGCTAAACTAGGGAATACGGTGGCAGGTTGTACACTGACATTGAGCTATTTCACGGCTATACTAGGGAATACGGTGGCTGGTTGTACACTGACATTGAACTATATCACGGCTATACTAGGGAATACGGTGGCTGGTTGTACACTGACATTGAACTCATTGAGCTGGAATGTGATTGTATTATGTATTCTGATCAAATATTACAGGAGTCGTGACCTCCGTTATCCTCCTCCGTATATCCGCCGCTGCTAGACGTCTACTTCCAAGAAGTAAACAAACAAAATAATCTAAAGCAGCTCTCTGTCTGTTGCAGCACCTCGAGTTCAACTTTATTGGGAAATCGGTATCAAATGGGATATAACTCGTGCTGGCTACAACACGCACAAGGGACATAACTACCCAAATTAATTATGAACCAAATTAATGAGCTAATTAACGTTATCTAATAATCCACGAAGAAGAACTTCAACATTACATTCGTAAAATCAATTTACAACTGTAAAACCTTAAAACATCTATTAAAAAGTTATAAGATATTGAAGTAGTAAACATATTTTGCGCACTTTGTGCAAGAACATTGATTCCTACTTCTCCCTTTTCATGAAATAAGCAGCGACTACTCCCAAGGATTCTTCGAATACGTTTATTCAATCAATAGCCCCGATAATTGGAGCACATTTGTCCAGATTTTCTACAGTCGCTCCCTTAAATGCATTTCTCTAGCGGGAATGACAAAATGTTCATAAAATATACACCACGAGCTGGTACAAATATAAAAGTAGTGT
Source organism: Megaustenia siamemsis (assembly GCA_032433765.1). NCBI lineage: Eukaryota > Metazoa > Mollusca > Gastropoda > Stylommatophora > Ariophantidae > Megaustenia > Megaustenia siamemsis. Next base: position 67,318,770 of record JAVIAB010000108.1, read on the forward strand.
TTGTGTGGTTTGTAGAAATGGAAATATTAAAGTGCAGGTCTGGTTAAAGAAATGAACCTTGGTTGTGGAGATGGCACTCGATGATGATGACCAGTAGTGGAACTCGGTAATTAATAATAATACTTGGTAGACAGGAAATCTACAGACTCCGCAGCAACACAAGATGTTAAAACATGTTGTCAGTGAAATAAGCAGATCAGAAAAAATGGAATGATATCAAATTAAGAACACGCATGATTGACAATGGCATCCATTATGTCATGGGAGAGTTGTGATAAGTAAATGAGAGTTGATGTATCAAATATGACATGGAAAAAGTTGTTATCTGTTGACCGAGATGAGAGTTGATGTATCGCATAAAATATAGAAGGATGAGTTATCAATGAATCGTGATGGAGATCGATGTACCAAAGGGAACGTAGAAAACAAGTGTCATGTGTAAATATTGATGGAGGTTGTTGTACCAAGGGAACATAGAAAACAAGTGTCATGTGTAAATATTGATGAAGATGAATGTACCAAGGGGAACATAGAAAACAAGTGTCATGTGTAAATATTGATGAAGATGAATGTACCAAGGGGAACATAGAAAACAAGTGTCATGTGTAAATATTGATGAAGATGAATGTACCAAAGGGAACATAGAAAACAAGTGCCATGTGTAAATATTGATGAAGATGAATGTACCAAGGGGAACATAGAAAACAAGTGTCATGTGTAAATATTGATGAAGATGAATGTACCAAGGGGAACATAGAAAACAAGTGTAATGTGTAAATATTGATGAAGATGAATGTACCAAGGGGAACGTAGAAAACAAGTGTCATCTACAAATATTGATGGAGGTTGATGTACCAAAGCTCACTCGTGATGCCAGTTTCCTTATTAAGGCTCACTTACAAGTAGTGAATATACACCTGGGACATACTATACACAGTGATGAAAAATGTACAACTGAAATAAACAAAAGAAAAGGAATGGCAAAAAGTAATTTTAAATGTCATGAAAAATATACTAACATCAAAACAAATTATACCAGGGATAAAACTAAAAATAGCCAAATATAATATCTTCTCAACATTCCTGTATGGTGCAGAAACATGGACATTTGACAAGAAAACAGAACAGATAATTGAAGCCTTTGATATGTGGATATATAGAGGAATAGGTATAATTGGATGGAAAGAAAAGAAAACAAACGATGAAGTCTTAAAACAAGTATAATGAAAAGACAACTACTAAATACAATTCAAACAAGACAAATGAAATTTTTGGGACATGTTAAAAGACACAACAGCCTACTAAAAGTTATCTTGGAAGGGAAAATGCAAGGTAAAAGAGACAGAGGCAGATCAAGACTAACGTGGACGGGTAACATCAAAAGATGGACAAGTCAGCCTATGACAACCTGCACCATCAAAGCAAGAGACTGAGTGGAATGGCGTTCCATGGTAGCCAACCTTGGTTGTGGAGATGGCACTCGATGATGATGACCAGTAGTGGAACTCGGTAATTAATAATAATACTTGGTAGACAGGAAATCTACAGACTCCGCAGCAACACAAGATGTTAAAACATGTTGTCAGTGAAATAAGCAGATCAGAAAAAATAAAGAAAGTAAAACAGAGCGACATGTCGACGGGGCCGAGTTGTGGCATCACTAACGAAGGAGGAAAAACACCAACAAGAACAACAACACGAAGAACAACAACACAAAGAAGAAGAATAACAATAAGAGGAAGAAGAACAACAACAGCACGAACAACACGAAGAACAACAACAAAAACAAGAACATCACGAATAACAACAACGGCAACAACAACAAGAACATCGCGATAATAACAACAACAAGAACATCACGAATAACAACAACAAGTAGAAGAACATCACGAAGAAGAATAAGAACAACAACAACAACAACAAGAACATCGCGATAATAACAACAACAAGAACATCACGAATAACAACAACAACAAGAACATCGCGATAATAACAACAACAAGAACATCACGAATAACAACAACAACAAGAACATCACGAATAACAACAACAAGAACATCACGAATAACAACAACAACAAGAACATCGCGATAATAACAACAACAAGAACATCACGAATAACAACAACAAGAACATCGCGATAATAACAACAACAAGAACATCACGAATAACAACAACAACAAGAACATCACGAATAACAACAACAATAAGAACATCACGAATAACAACAACAACAAGAACATCACGAATAACAACAACAAGAACATCACGAAGAAGAATAAGAACAATAACAACAACAAGAACATCGCGATAATAACAACAACAAGAACATCGCGATAATAACAACAACAAGAACATCACGAATAACAACAACAACAAGAACATCACGAATAACAACAACAACAAGAACATCACGAATAACAACAACAACAAGAACATCACGAATAACAACAACAACAAGAACATCACGAATAACAACAACAACAAGAACATCACGAATAACAACAACAACACGAACATCACGAATAACAACAACAACAAGAATAACAACAACAACAAGAACATCACGAATAACAACAACAACAAGAACATCGCGATAATAACAACAACAACAAGAATAACAACAACAACAAGAACATCACGAATAACAACAACAACAAGAACATCGCGATAATAACAACAACAACAAGAATAACAACAACAACAAGAACATCACGAATAACAACAACAACAAGAACATCACGAATAACAACAACAACAAGAACATCATGAATAACAACAACAACAAGATTAACAACAACAACAAGAACATCACGAATAACAACAACAACAAGAACATCGCGATAATAACAACAACAACAAGAATAACAACAACAACAAGAACGTCACGAATAACAACAACAACAAGAACATCACGAATAACAACAACAACAAGAACATCACGAATAACAACAACAACAAGAACATCACGAATAACAACAACAACAAGAACATCACGAATAACAACAACAACAAGAACATCACGAATAACAACAACAACAAGAACATCACGAATAACAACAACAACAAGAACATCACGAATAACAACAACAACAAGAACATCACGAATAACACAATAACAACAACAAGAACATCACGAATAACAACAACAACAAGAATAACAACAACAACAAGAACATCACGAATAATAACAACAACAAGAACATCACGAATAACAACAACAACAAGAACATCGCGATAATAACAACAACAAGAACATCACGAAAAACAACAACAACAAGAACATCACGAATAACAACAACAACAAGAACATCGCGATAATAACAACAACAAGAACATCACGAATAACAACAACAACAAGAACATCACGAATAACAACAACAACACGAACATCACGAATAACAACAACAACAAGAACATCGCGATAATAACAACAACAAGAACATCGCGATAATAACAACAACAAGAACATCACGAATAACAACAACAACAAGAACATCACGAATAACAACAACAACAAGAATAACAACAACAACAAGAACATCACGAATAACAACAACAACAAGAACATCACGAATAACAACAACAACAAGAACATCGCGATAAGAACAACAACAAGAACATCACGAATAACAACAACAACAAGAACATCACGAATAACAACAACAACAAGAACATCGCGATAATAACAACAACAAGAACATCACGAATAACAACAACAACAAGAACATCACGAATAACAACAACAACACGAACATCACGAATAACAACAACAACAAGAACATCGCGATAATAACAACAACAACAAGAACATCGCGATAATAACAACAACAAGAACATCACGAATAACAACAACAACAACACGAACATCACGAATAACAACAACAACAACAAGAACATCACGAATAACAACAACAACAAGAACATCACGAATAACAACAACAACAAGAACATCACGAATAACAACAACAACAAGAACATCGCGATAATAACAACAACAACAAGAACATCGCGATAATAACAACAACAAGAACATCACGAATAACAACAACAACACGAACATCACGAATAACAACAACAACAAGAACATCACGAATAACAACAACAACAACAAGAACATCACGAATAACAACAACAACAAGAACATCACGAATAACAACAACAACAAGAACATCACGAATAACAACAACAACAAGAACATCACGAATAACAACAACAACAAGAACATCACGAATAACAACAACAACACGAACATCACGAATAACAACAACAACAAGAATAACAACAACAACAAGAACATCACGAATAACAACAACAACAAGAACATCACGAATAACAACAACAACAAGAACATCACGAAGAAGAAGAAGAAGAAGAACAACAACAACAACAACAAGAACATCGCGAATAACAACAACAACAAGAATAACAACAACAAGAATAACAACAACAAGAATAACAACAATACGAAGAACAACAACAATGAGAAGAAGAAGGACAACAACAACAACAAAAGGAATAAGAAGTAGATGAACAAAATGAAAAGCGTCAGATTCAAGCACGGAGAAGATTGTTTAGAAGCACCTTAGAGTTTAGCACACACACACCACACACATGCAGCAATTATTGATTGCAGCAATAATTGTCCTGCTGCTGTATTTAAGGTTTGTCTTCCCAAAGAACATAATTCAATACTTTTATTGCTGAGGACAATTCAGCCAGGGTAATGAACGGTCACGCCCCTGCTATCACGTGACGCAGCCCTGGCACAAAGCAGACATTATATCCCCCGATGTACTGCTCCCTTCTACAACAGAAAGTACATACTCCTGTCGAGACTCGCACAATAATTGGAGCTTCAGAAACTGCGGACTCTTAAACGTATGCTTTGTTGTTTTTCTGCTAGTAATTATTTTTTGCAATAATTAATATTCTATACCACAGGTCGTGTCACGAATTGAATTATATCTACAGCCAACGAGTCCATATTTTAAAAGCGCATAGACGTGTCTTTAAAAAAGAATTGAGATCGTATCATATTTAAATTGAATTGCTAACTAAAATATTCGACCAATCGTTGTTCTTGAATGTTTCTTTTCGGTAGCGTCACGTGACGTCTAATAGCCAATAATCGTTTATAAGTGTAGTTTTATTTTATTTTTAATGATGGTTTATTATCTGACGCTACAGCGATGCGCTCGTGGTACGACACTCTCATCTTGTGTTCACTGTTGCTATGTGAATTTGTTTGAGAATTTCTCGTGAATATCCACTTGAAGTTAGTACAATATTCAACCCACCGTATAATGGGTACCAGAGATAATCTCTGTGAATTGGGAAGGCGGGAGGGGGGGGGGGGGGGGGGAGGAGCCACGCCCAACATCATGGAGCTGTGGCAATGACGTCACT
>JAVIAB010000108.1:67324278-67329278 GCA_032433765.1 Megaustenia siamemsis
TTTGTAGGACCAGATAGTAAAGGTCGCGTGTGCAAGGCTGTCGACACGAGCTGCTCGGGTCTGAGTTTTTATTTCACCCCGGCAGAAAAGAAAACTGTCACCACGACCGGGCCCTTGGATATACCACCACTACCACGACACTTTTCATAAACCACCACACCTTCGATATACCACCACTACCACGACAACACCTTTCATAAACCACCACACCTTCGATATACCACCACTACCACCACCACGCCTTTCATAAACCACCACACCTTCGATATACCACCACTACCACGACCACGCCTTTCATACGCCACCACACCTTCGATATATCACCACTACCACGACCACACCTTTCATAAACCACCACACCTTCGATATCCACCACTACCACGACCACACCTTTCATAAACCACCACACCTTCGATATCCACCACTACCACGACCACACCTTTCATAAACCACCACACCTTCGATATACCACCACTACCACGACCACGCCTTTCATAAACCACCACAATTTCGATATACCACCACTACCACGACCACGCCTTTCATAAACCACCACAATTTCGATATACCACCACTACCACGACCACGCCTTTCATAAACCACTACAATTTCGATATACCACAACTACCACGCCTTTCATAAACCACCACACCTTTCATAAATCACCACGCCTATCATAAACCACCACTACCACGACCACACCTTTCATAAACCACCGCACCTTTGATATATCACCACTGCAACGAAACCTTTCATATACCACAAGACCGAACAGTTAACCTTGACCTTCTCTTGTTTAAACTTTTGCGTGCCAGAATTTCAACACAAAAGCGACAAATAAAGGCCCAATATAAAAGGCCCAATATAAAAACGGTCATTACTGAAAATACAAAGAAAACCGGCACCAAATTAGAATGCCAACCTGTCATGTCTCAATTGTCCAGGTTTCTCCGCCACTGACAGTCAAAACTACTCTACCGTTTCACGATAAAAATACCATTCTCTATTCGCGACTTGTTTCTAAGTGCCATGTCCGATTTTTTCATTTAATCCAAAGCTTTTCCGGCATGTCAATAACGCTGAAGTAGAACATCCGGCTGTTCAATTTGTGGAACATTTCCCATTGTTACCTCTCTGGATGTGCAACTTAATCGTGCCAGATAATTCTCTACGAACTTGCATCAAAACGGCCAAGTCTAGAACTGATAAAGACTGGAGGATAATATATTTAGCTGCTCCTTCCAGTCAGCACGATCTCAAGTCTCAAAACTTGACTGATAACTTCAGCGTGTAAGCAGTTTTTCTGTCAATATTCTTTTCTCGTACGATTCTTTTCCTTAGTTAGTCTTATGCTTATCTTTCAAAGCGATGTTGCTCGAATTAACTTGTGTCTGCCATTTTTTGATTCATTAATTTAACGAGGGCTAATATCTCGTCGAATGTGCAGTCAACGTTTCGCAAGCCTCGGTAAGGACGACACGACGCGAGTGGGTATCATAACGAGTGATTTGAAATCCCAGGGACTTGAGTGGATCACCTATACTCGTCATTCATAAGCCCTCGGAAACGAAAATCCTGATATAGTTTGTGAGAGTATCCGTAATTGGGACATGAGAGATGGGACAATTGGGACAAACACCTCGCTCCGTAACGATCTGTCAATGACGTCACTGTTGATAAAGCTGCAGTTTTGAGACTGTCATATTTTTTAATCATACGGAAGGGACGATACAAGGCCAACAGTGAACATAACCATCGAGCTGTAGGAACTATCAGTGTACGGACTTCTTCGATCTCTCCTACTTTATTACTGCTGCTGGTCATTCAAGACAAACTCTCCACCCCATGTCTGCCCATCTCGATTCACGTTTCTCTCCACGAGCAGCACATTTTGGTATCTCAGTATCGCCTCGGTCTGTTCTTACATCTTGGGAGCAGACACATAATTGCAGTGCTGCGGTAAAGCTGGTAGCAAGGAGCAAGTAAATAATTGCAGTGCTGTGGTAAAGCTGGTAGCAAGGAGCAAGTAAATAATTGCAGTGCTGCGGTAAAGCTGGTTGCAAAGAGCAGGTAAATAATTGCAGTGCTGTGGTAAAGCTGGTAGCAAGGAGCAAGTAAATAAGTGCAGTGCTGCGGTAAAGCTGGTTGCAAGGAGCAGGTAAAAAATTGCAGTGCTGTGGTAAACTGGTTGCAAGGAGCAGGTAAATAATTGCAGTGCTGTGGTAAAGCTGGTAGCAAGGAGCAAGTAAATAATTGCAGTGCTGCGGTAAAGCTGGTTGCAAGGAGCAGGTAAATAATTGCAGTGCTGCGGTAAAGCTGGTTGCAAGGAGCAGGTAAATAATTGCAGTGCTGTGGTAAAGCTGGTAGCAAGGAGCAGGTAAAAAATTGCAGTGCTGTGGTAAAGCTGGTAGCAAGGAACAATTGATTGGCTGAAGCTTGCACTCCTACAAGAGAAGGTATGTTAACAGCTTTACAAAAAAGGAACACAACAAAATACTGACGTTTCGGCCAACAAGTGACCGTCTTTAGAGAACGAGAACAACACAAACAGACAATGAAATAAAGATAAACTCTACTGCGTCTAAGATGAGCGGGAAGGTAAATTAAGGAGAAAAAAAGTGGGATTAAAAAATGAAATGAAATAACAAAACGAAAGGGGAATGTACTACATCATAAGAGAATCATCATCATATGCCATACCGGTTGGCGTAGGCGATCATGTCCGTGCACAATCTTCTATCCACAGTACATCGTATCAATTCTGCTGTTAACTGTTTTCCATGCCATGACACCAAGCTATCCAATATTTTATCTCCTTGTTGTTCGCGATATCTCTTTCCCTGTATTTTGCCAGTTGTAACCAAGTATTCCAACTTTCCTCTTCTCCCGATATGCTCGAGAAATATCGATTGTCTCTTTCTGATGTACGTTGGAGCTCCCTTTTTGTGTTGGCCTCTTTGAGAACTTCCTCATTGGTCTTTTTAGCTGTCCCGGGAACTTTCAACATTCTTCTGAGAAATCCCATCTCTGTAGCCTCTAATCCTCTTTTCATTTGTTTGTCTACTGTCCATGATTCACTTCCATAGGTCACAATGGTTCTATATAGCACCGATGAACTCTCTTCCTCACTTCTATTGTCATAGATTTGTTGTATAAGATATTTTTCATTTTCTGAAATGCTATTTTGGCCTGAGCTATTCTGCTTTTTATTTCTGTTGTTGTGCATCTTCCATCTGATGTTATTATTGTGCCCAAGTATTTGATGCGTTGCACTTGTTTCCGATCTGTCCTGTTTATTTTTATACTGCATGCTGGTGATGATTGTTTCTTCGATATAACCATTACTTCTGTATTCTTACTAATCAGACTGAGACCTTTCTTGTTGCTTTCTTTTACTATTACGTCTATTATTTCTTGTAGTTCATTCTCTGTCTCTGCTATTAAGACTGTGCCATCCGCATATTGCAAATTGTTTATGTTGTGACCGTTGACTTCAATTCATTCCATATCTACTATGGAGGAGAAGGTGCGCCTACCAGCACCAGAGCTGGAAGCTGTCAGCGACCCACAGCTGATGGCATGCGCCAGGATTGGTGAACCAAACCCATCCAGACCCTGCTCCACCTCTTCGTGGTGCCTCCAGTAACAGACTAACCTGTCTAGTCTGTCCAAGCGTGCAGGGATCGAAGAGGGAAGACAGCCCGGTACTCAAAATTGTCGTGCTGAAGTCGGATGTATTAAGCCGAAAGGCGCAAATATAACAGTTATACTGCAAACCACAACACGACGCAGATCCACTACGTCCTTGTAAGGGCGGATGATGAAGAGGAATATTCTAGTCTACTACGATATTCTAGAATACTTTAGTCATCGGGCGAACGCAACCAACCAACCAACCAACCATATATGCTATTGATCTCATAAAATGCTGTGAAGTGAAAAACAAATCCGGCGACAGAACACAGCCTTGTCTGACTCCATGTTTTATATATTGGAAACTGCCCTATAAGAGAATAAACAATTTTAAAAATAATTTCGTAGTTTATTAACGTTTTTGTCCTCTTATAATGTAGTACATTTTATTTTCCTTTCATTTTGTCATTTCATTTCTTATCTCTCTCTCTTTTTTAAATTTCTCCTTGATCTAATAGTTCCACTCATTCTAGATGTAGTTGAGTTTATCTTCATTTCGTTTTCTGTTTGTGTTCTCTTATCTGAAGAAGGCCGCATGTAGCCAGCCCGAACGTATTTTGTTGTGTTCCTTCCTTGTAAAGCTATCACAAAACTTTGTTGGAGTTTACGCTATAACCCACCACTTCCTCGGTCCTATGACTTCATTATTTTCACTGTCCCCAGTTGGTTCCGAGCAAGACCTTGTCTGGTTATATTTATAGTTGGCTTTCGAATCATGCTCGTCTTTTTATAACCACCGTCTTTTATTCTCAAATCTTTAAATGTGGGTCAATCTATCTTTAATGTGGGTCGCAATCTATCTTGGTCGCTATCTTTATATGTGTCCACAATCTATCTTTAAATGAGGGTCACAATTTATCGTTAAATGTGGGTCACAATTATCGTTAAATATGGGTCACAATCTATCTTTAAATGTAGGTCGCAATCTATCTTTATATGTGGGTCACAATCTACCTTTAAATGTGGGTCACAATTTATCGTTAAATGTGGGTCACAATCTGTCTTTAATTGAGGGTCACAATCTATCTTTAAATGTGGGTCACAATCTATCTTTAAATGTGGGTCACAATTTATCGTTAAATGTGGGTCACAATCTGTCTTTAATTGTGGGTCACAATCTATTTTTATATGTGTACCACAGCCTATCCTATTTATTCGTGGGTCACGTCGTATCATACCAAATGGAACCTTGCCATCTAAGGCAAGTATTAATTAATGTTCTTATATTTCTGGTTGTCCATGTTTTCGATCCATATCATAGGACTCACTTGACCCTGCATTCTATTCCTGCCTTCAGAATTGTTAAG